>JACEII010000033.1:3575664-3609107 GCA_014332785.1 Antheraea mylitta
CCCCCCCAACACAGGCTGGCAACGCACTTGCGACTCTCCTGGTGTTGCAAATGTCTATGGACGGTGGTGATCACTTAACATCAGGTGACCCATTGGTTCGTTTGCATCCTATGATATAAAAAAAAATCTCCGTATAGAAATGCGAATAAGACAGTATGGACAAAAACATTGATAGGTTGACGTTAGAAAATAAGCAAATTAATAAAAAACTTACAAAATATATTATATCTGTTAGTCAATATTTTTTTGAAAAGAAAACTTGTTTAGCCGTGTTAAAGGGATATTTTCTATTGTACAGGAAAAACTTATAGGTTCGTGTCAACGATGATCTCAATGTGCTAGTGATGCGTCACCGATAGCCTCGAAATACTCGTGACGTATTATTGTGCTTGTACCAGTCATTATATTACATGTATTTAAATTTTTGAAGGGTAAAATCTTGTGAATTCATTTCACCGTCTGTGTCCGTGATGTATTGCGCTTGCACAATACTAACGACGCGTAAAATAGTGTCTTGTGTAAATGTAATATTTGTATTTTGCATTAAGTTTGTGCAGCTCACCATATATATGATTAATTAATTAACCATAAAAATGTTAGATTCATTGCTCGGAGTGACAATAGATGTGAAAACCTGACTGATATTAATAATTTCAACTGACAAATTGTAAAATTTAAATAACTTAGGCTATAATTGTTTTGAACATTCCAAAAAGAAACACGGTCAATTATTAAAGGTTTTCATTTCTGACGTCAATCCGTATGTCTGCCTTTTTTTTAATAGCAATATTTTATTCAAAATCACGGCTTTAGTACAACGGTTCAGTTCTGTAAAATGTGCAATTAAAATTGTTGAAATAAACCGTCAGATATTACCGATATGAAATATTTCTTTTTCGACATCAATAATTTTAATAAATGAACATATTTCAGTGAGGGCTGTCACTGACTATTTTTATAAAATTCCTAAAAACTGTGTACCTACATACTCACTTCTCATTGGGTCACTGTTATACAATTACGCTATGGTCACACTTGTAATGTTATTTCGTTTGTAGATTATTTTTATTATTTCTCTACGTGTTAACTCTTAGGATGACCTATGATGTGCGCATATGTCTTACAAAACAGAGGGTGGAAATTTCTGGAAGACTGACTTTATAATTAGAAGAACTTGATAAGACTTGCAGCCCTATTATTTGCTTACAAGAGCCGAAGCGACAAAGTATCAATGTGTGTATTCCTCATCACGCTTTGATCAGTCTTCTTCTTCTTACCCTTATCCCACCTGAGTAGGGTCGGTACAACATATTTGTCATGTTGTGATGTATGATTTGGCTTAATTTTTACGATCGGCCGCCTGCCTGTCATCAACCCTCCTTGGGATTATTTTGTTGTACCACTATATGTTTCTATAGGATCTTTTAGCTACACAAATTTTCTGTAGGCTTTAGTTTAGACTTTTTCCGACGACTGCATTTTCGTCTTATTTTCTGTTGTCCCGTTTTCATAGTTATCACAGTACTTTCAACTACATATGTTATTGGGCCACTGATTTCGTACTAATTTTTCGGTTTAATTACTCACTGGTTTTTGTTCAACATTGGTGACTGTCATAACAATATCGGCTTGCACTGTTTGAGGCTTTTGTATCACGTAAACTTATTACTCGAGTCATGTCAACAAGATGTTCAAATTTATTGTTTCGAAAATTGTATACTGAGGTTTAAACTAAATCGGACACGTGCTTGGCGTGACAGCCCTATGGAAGGCGAAGGCGCGGCCGACCGACGTCGAGGCGACATTAATATCACAAAATAATATATTATTGTAGCCCCTTATATGCGGCCGGCTGGTTGTTACAAGAATATACGGCGCTGCAATTTGCGCCTGCTGCCTGTTATTTCGTCGCTTCACTGTTAAAATATACATCGTTTGATTAGTGTGTTGTTTTCAAAGTATGAATTATTCCTGTACATACAAAACTATATGTGGGTATTACTTTATGTTAAGAGATTTATTGTTAATTTAAATAATTTATTTGTCTTTCCTTTGATATTATAAAACTTAACGTCTCGCTGTCGGGTTGTTTGTCTCTCAGGTTGTGTGTTTATCTGTTTTTTTTTTTAAATCATACGTTTGTTTTCTGGTTCAGCCAATACATAAAACAAGCAAAGTTATGTCGATATAATTGACTACCGGTACATGCTTTTCCTATATGTTACTTATGCTATTAAACATTAACAACTATATTTTTTTTTATTTATTAGGTAACAAGGAAATCCTCTAACAAAAGAAAGAGACCTTATCTAGGTTCACATATTTATAAAAACGTAACTAGACTTATTACTATGTTACAATAATGAAAATAGTAAAAATGAAATGATTATTTATATATGTATGTACATATGTATGGGTATTCTTATTAATCTTCAATATGCATATTGTTTGTACTTTTTTCTTTTTATTATTAAAACAAAGACTACACATGATTAAAATAAAACTTAAAGTAATTCTTTTATAAATAAACAAAAACCTCAAGTACTTTATCTACCGTTTCTAAGTTCTTAATAAAATATATACAAAAGCTTATTGGCCTTAATTTATTTGTTACATTTTTTTTAACTTTTCTACAATTTTTACGCAGAATTTCATAAAACTGTTTCTAGTGTTTTTGCTACTTATTAAATTTTTGAGTTCATTTTTGCATACTGTGATTCCAAGTTCCAATTCTAATTCAGTTCTAATTTTTAAAAATATAGGACATTCTATTAGAACGTGAAGGACATTTTGTTTTGTAATGTTATCACATATGCATTCAGGATGATCTTTAACTTTAAATTTATAAAGATAGTCTGCAAAAGCGCCGTGTCCTGTTAGCATCTGAACTAAGGAGGGGGAAAAGTTAGTATGTTTGATAACTCGGAAAGCCTGGAATACGTTAGGAAAAAATAGTTTAGTCGTTTCAGCCGTGTTTTCTGAGATAAAACGTTCATTCCATGCCAATGAGGTGGTGATTCTAATACTCTTCTTTAGAAATGATATGGGACATAGATCATAGTGTAGTTCTGTTTTGATAGAGAGTGCAGCTTCTTTGGCCAGAATATCTGCTCTTTCGTTTCCCGTGATACCCATGTGCTTTGACCCAATAAAATTTAACTTCTCTTCTAAGATTTCGTAGCTCTAACAATTTTATTCTAGCCGCGCATGCCAAAGGGTGGAAGATTTGATAGTTTTTTATCGTCTCTAAGGCTGATCTGGAGTCACAAAGTATTTTGACAGTTTCAAATTGATTTGCCATATCAATTGCTTTATTGCATATAATTCAGCCTGAAATACTGTACAAAATGGTGCTAATTTGTATTTCCTATATTCAACTTCAACAGCATCATCAAAAATGGATAGCGCTGCACCTATATTATTGTCAATTTTACTGGTATCTTATATATGTATCTTATAGGATTATTTGGGCATCCATTATTTTTTTGTCATTAGAGTCAATGCACTCATACTCTATTTCATATTCATAAGCGGGATGTTGAGATTCTAAAAAACTACTTTTATTCTCTATCATCCGATCACTTAGTACATTGTTGTGGATTTTCCCTTTTCTGATCTCATAGAGTAATCCGGCTTCTTTAACTCTGAGGTCAAGAGGAAGAAACCCCGTTAGGGTCAGGACGGCATTTAGTGATACTGTTTTATATGATTTGCTGATCTTTTGTGCAAACCCTCTTTGAACGGAATTCAGTTGTCTAATAGCTGACAGCTTAGTTGCTGCTTTGTACCATACGCTAGCTGCATATAATATCATTGGCTCGATAGCCATTACATAAATGGTTCTAATTATGTCCTGATTAAGGTCCCAAGATATTTTGACAGTCGTGGCTAAAAGTTTGTATATATTAGTGGCTTTTCGGCAAATAAAATTAATATGATTGTTAAAAGTTAGCTTGTTATCTATAATTACACCTAATAATTTAATTTCTTTAACTATGTTAATTGTAGAACCTCCCATTTGCAAAACTGGTGAATTATATTTAAGTTTTTTGGTAATTATATGTGCATTTGTTTTGTGTGAAGCAAAGTTGAGGTTGTTTTGCAGACCCCATGCATATACAAATTACAATGTGCTGTTGGCTAAGTTTTGAATTTGAATGATATCGTGACCGGAAAACATTAAGACAACGTCATCTGCAAAAGCTTGGAAGTATATACCTTTTTCATCTAATTTTTGTAACAATTGATCAATGATTATATTCCAGAACAACGGCCCACTGACTGAATCTTGTATGCATCCCTTATTAGTAGTTTTTATAAAAGCCTTTCCGCAATAATTAACTACAACTTCTCTACCATCCAGATAATTATTAATTAATTTTCTTAAATTTATAGGACATTTTTGTTTAATAAGTTCCGTTTTTAGTGCCGGTCACCAAGCATTTTCGAACGCACCTTCAATATCTAAAGATATTACAATATTAATTTTCTTATGGTTTAAATTAATTTTAATCTATTCTAGAAGGTCGTAGAGAGAATCTTTAGTTGATCTTTGAGGAGTAAATCCATACTGCCGTTTACTCAAATGAGATACAATATGCCATCTTACGCGCCTTATCAACATTTTTTCAAATATCTTACCTAGGATAGAAAGCAGTCCAATAGGTCTGTAGGATCGAGGATTGCAATAATCTGTCCTGCCTTGTTTTTTGATAGTAATAATTATCGCTTTTTTCCATTGTTTGGGAAAGTAAGCCAATTCCAGACGTTTATTTATTAGGTCTAAAAATATTTTGTTATTTGCTGTTATTAATGCGATACAGATATCAACTGTAAATCCGTCATATCCGGGAGCCTTTTTTGGGTGGAATGTCTGCATGGCATATTTCAATTCTGGGAGAGTGAAAGGATCTACTATATCATATTCGTTCGTGGCAGTCATTTCGTTAGCAGAATCTCTAATTATTTTATGTTGCGGTAGATCATTATCTAATATATCATCTGGGGAAAAGGTATTAGCCAATGTTTGTACTGATTCTGACGGATTAAGACTACTACCATCATTTGTGAGAAGTTGGTCTGCGTGTCGTGGTGAGGATTTGATTTGAAGATTAACAACTATATTGCAGTAACCAATTATTTAGAATACAGATTACAAACAAATCAGTAGTACAGTCCTTGCAAACTTTTTCATCTGTCTGCATATAACTACATAGAATACAAGTCTGTATGGTAGTCCGCTGAAGCTGTTAAAACCATGTCAATAGCGTAGACAGTTCGAAAAAAAAAAAGTTTGTATTAAACTATTGACTATATTAGGCGCTAACTTAAACTTAGAGTTATATTCAGAGCAGGTCAAATAATTGACGAAGACTTTACCATAAATCTATTTTTGAAGTCACAGTGGCAACTTCTACGTGACAAACCAAAATATAAAAATTAAATAAGGCACGCAAGACATTTGTCTATTGCAATCTTTTTTGAATCCAATCATTTCAAATTCAGAATTAGCATTCTGATAGCTCCTATGAATAATATTACAGCTAGCTAGATTTTACTCATAGAAAACTTTTTAACTGAGATTTCAGGAAATGAAAAAATATAGATAGAATATGAAGCTAAATTTCTCCACCGGTTTACACTATCAAAAGTTATTGTAGGTTGAAACTATAATTGGTTTCAGCATGAATGGGTCAACTCCTCCGGGTAATAAATAAAGTTTAAAAAAAAATCAATTTCCCGTAACTTCGTCCGCGTTAGACTAGAATATACAATGGTGTACAGGCTTGCGCCACCTAGCGGTGGGTTATAGTAATATGCATAGCAAAACACCTTTTCCGTGACATAATACATACGTGCACCAATTTTCATGATGAACACTCACACGTTGTTGCAATAATCGAAATTATATGATCGATATCTAAATATACCAACATTGTATAACTTCTATGTAATAGATATCGAATTGCTTTCAATTTGCCGAAATTAGTGAGGTGAGAGGTAAACTATCGTAAAGTCGATATAAAACATTTAAAATGTCGATATCTACTGATCGTGAAATCAATGGTAGCTTTAAGGGCACAGTTCGGCGGCATGAATAATTGAATGCCCCGACTACATTAGCGCGGTCTCTGTAAATTCCTCTCTAAATGGCGTAACCGGAATGATTAGTTGTCTTATTTCGCTTTTAAGGAATTCTATATTATACTCTTGCTCTTGGCTTCGATCACATTATTCTAGATTTGATATATCTCTCAGTTTTGGTACTTTTTTAAAATTAAAGGTATGGTATGTGGTTTTATATAAATGTTTGCAAAATGTTAAGACAATCACTTGATTAGTTAAGATGTGTAAGCGTAACAAACAAATAAACAAACTCACATTCTCGTTAGTAAGAATTTGAATATGTTGAGATAAATTGTAACACCGAATTAAAAAATACTAAATTGGCTCTTAGCAACGGCGACGTCGTGTCACCGTTTAGTGAAAAAGCTTTTAAATACGCAGGAAGTTGAATATTTTGATCAGGTGGACGGACAGTTAACTACGTTTCCATACACACATCGCGTCACACCCACAGCATCTTAAATCTAGGTCTGGAAAGGATCCTGTTTATGCCATACAGTATCACAATGATACGCTAGTGTGATTTACACGACACTACTTACCTATTGTAGGTTATGATTTTTACAGTTTTTTTTTTTATAGTTAGACTTGATGACAATCGTCACATTAATTAAATACGTACCCATTGCGATTACTGGTAAGCTATAAAAGAATCTACAATCTGAGAGCTGTCTGGGCTGGCGGTCCAGGGAACATTTAATATGCTTAAAAATAATGTATGGTGTCATTATTCATAGAAACATACGCTAGTTAAGCCACGGGCAGGCGTTAGTAATACATCCTTGTGTTTGTTCCAAACGGTAAATATTACCTTTTTATAAAATATCGAAAAACATATGTCTAAACATAAAATTGGCTTGTATGGATTAAGTCAAACTAATTATACCATATATGGGATTATATTTAAAAAAATATCAAATAAAACATCTTAGCGAACGCTAACAAAGCTATAATTTTAGATGTTTTACTAAATATTTACATGAAAAATAGGGTAAAAATTACTACGCGTTTTTATTCTTCACGATTATCATTGGCATGAAATTTTATTTTATAAATAATTTTTCGATATCTGACATTGGAGGTTGCAAGATTTTATTTTTTTAATATAACATATACCATTTAGAATAATGAAAACATAAATATACCAGTTTAATAAATTAATAAAAGATGGCTTTCGATACAAAGCTAGTGGTGTATCCGACGTTCTGTGAATTTTCAAAATTAAAAAAGTTCACTCAGTATCAAGTTGTAAATTATTTCGGTGCATATCGACACGAAAATTATGGACGATTATGGATGCCTATATTTTATGTAACACTAGCTTTTAACCGCAAATTTATTCGTGCTGATTCAGATTTCACCTATGAATAGCAATTATTCTGAAATTCCCTTTGTCTTTTTTTATAATCGATTAAGGTCTAAATGCGTACAAAACAAACATACAAACTATCTATCGCATTTATAACGTTAGTTTAAATTCCGATGTTCATGTGTTAGTTTTTCTCTATATTAAGCAACTTTACTGCAAAAGCGGGACAATTCAGCAGCTGCCACCTTTATACGCTGTATACAATTATTTTTTGTCATAATTAAACGCTGTTGGCCTGGAAAGGTCTTCACAGCTTCACCGAACTATAGACTGTATACAATAACTGTTTTTCTTTATATATATATATGTGATCACTGCCGTTCATAGACACTAGTAACACCAGATGAGTCGCAAGTGCGAAGCCAACCTTTGTTTTCAGGGTAGGGGGGAAAGGGAAGTATCTCCTGACCGAACGCAATGTAACAATGTAAGCAATCTTACTTCACGTCGGTGTTTCTATGGGTCGGGTGGTAGTACCCGAGCGAGCGGACCTATTCATACTGAAATCAGCTTCAGCGCGGATCTATCACCTACCAACTGATAGGAGATATAGATGTAACAACAAACAATCCAACTTTAGAACATTACAATGTATCAGATGACTCATCGGAATAAGACGCGTGAACGTTCCAACTGATTCCAATTTATAATCCAATCAACGGATGTACAGACAATTTGACAACAAGCCAAAATGCTAAAACGATATTTAGCGATGGCAAAGGTTACATACTACGTCTTAATAACAAATTACCTCTGATTAATCTTGTATGAGAATCTGATACGGCTAGAAATTATTTTGATATCTCTATTACTTAGAAAATGAAATGTATCTAAAATAAAATAATTGATACCACAAAATGTTCCTAATTTTGTTCTAATCAACAAACTCGGAACCGGTAGAGTTACATATATTAATAGCCATAAACGTTTGTTTTTTTTTTTCGAAAGGAAAACGCTGTTGACCTGGAAAGTTCTTTACAGCTTCACCGAACTATTGAGGCGAGCGCTGAAGGCACTCAGCCGATTTGAAATATTAGGGCGACTAACTCACGGGTGCACGGCACATCTCGGTTTGGACTGTCGCCTGTTTTGTGCAAAAATCGCGACCTATCTGAGCTAACCTGAGCTAAGTTATGTAGATATTCGTATATGAGTTATTGAAACATGTATGTGTACCAAGCATGCGTGCCTCAACAACTCCTATATGTATTTTGTGTCGGAAAAATTCCTCTAAACTATATAGGATAGGATAGGGAAAAATAAGGGTATAACTCTTTGTCGTTTATTTCTCTGAAATAGAAAAACAGCGTGTAAGCGTGTAAGCATGTAAGCGTGTCGGCGTGCACGGTAAGTGATGTGTGTGATGTTGTAGCAGTGATGAAAGTGTCACTGTATCGCGTGAGCAGCGTACTCAAGGGCTCCACGCCGAGAGAACGGACCTAGGCTTGAGCCGCTGCCGAGGGGGTCTAATCTGGTCCCATAGACGGTAAAGTTTCAATTGTTTCTTAAATGAAAACTTTTGAAACGTGTTGAAGGATTTTTTTTTTTGGCAGTAAGCGTGAGCGGACGTAATACGCTTGCGCGGCTTGCGTCACACTAGCGACGAATGATATAGCGGCCTGTATACATGTAATTTTTATATCTTGTAGGGTTTTCTGTTCGCTATTGGCTTAGCAAGGCCTTAACAGCTTCACCGGACTACAATATTTTGCAACTCTCCATAGATTTGATTGTTTAATAAACTTTATAAAAATGTATATAATTATTGCTTCATGTACCAATAGAGGTGAAAACCAGACTAATGTTTTTGTAATTTCAATTTACAAGTCATGAATTTTAAATAATTTACATTATAATTAATAAAAAAGAAATGCAGTTTTTGTATACAGAGTAGAAAGGTGACAGCTGCTGAATTGTGCGCTTTTGCAGCAAAACCGGTGCATTTTTTTTCTATGTTATATACAGTTTTCTTCTAAGTATTAAAAACTGTAATAAACTGGTCGTCCCATGTTTCAGACTTAGCAAAACCAGTAATAGTTACTTAGTTAATAGTGTTAGGTTTTACAATTAAGTCCCAAAACATGTTACCGATTTGCCAGACTGTAAATTTAAGCGCCATGTCAAGCGGGTTATATATATTTATATCTTTAACTTATGTTTATCAGTCAATTTTTCTAATTCCTATTTTTTTTAGTAGCTACTAACGAGATTTAGTATTATCATTACATATTATAAAACAAAGTCGTCTACCACGTCTGTCTGTCTGTCTGTTCGGGATAAAGTAAAATACTACTGAACGGATTTTCACGTGGTTTTCGCCAGCAGACAAAGTGACTCATGAGGAAGGTTTAGGTGAATATGTATATTGTAAGGGTAACTGACTACTACTTGTAATTTATTTTTTGTTATAGTAACATTCCAGACCCCAATAATGAGATACAAAAACTCATGCTTAAAGAAATATATTTTACTGATATCTGATTAATACTTGTTACGGCCTATGCCGTAACGCGGAATGCAAGCTGCCCTCACCCCTACGCCTGCACGCGCCTTGACAAGTGAGGACACTCCGCAAGCCCCGGACGCATCGACTCACCCCAACCACCCGCGCCGACGCATCACCCTCGCGCGCCTACGGACGCGCCCCGTTGGACACTCGGGCTTGAGCAAGCAAAGTGTCGACTTGTCGTTAATTATATATATCAAATACATAAAGAGATTTTGACTTACACAATAATAACCAGCAAGTACATATCCACAACAAAGCTATCGAAGCGCATACAATACTTAATTAAACTACATAATAAACCTTCACGTCTCTGATTAATTGAACGGTGGTCATACTTTCCCGTAACGTTATTGCATGTAATAGACACGGAATATGTCCGATTCCATTCGTCCGTTCGCAATTAAACAGGATAAGCACCAATAAAAGTCCGGGGGTCGGTGTTATAAATTGATCAATTTGCGGCGGCCACAAACCGATGGATCAGACACGATTCCTGCGGAGAGCTATCGAAATTGCAGGACTTTTGCGTGTCTTTCGAAGTGATATCTATGAACGTTGAATATGTCTCTTCTACTAGCTGACCCGGCTACGTATTGCTGTAACTCAGTTATTACACGTTGAATTAAAATTAGAATACGTGCACCATAAAATAAACTAGAGTTGGAAAAGACATTCAGAATTAAAACGTGATCCATGAAATATTTATAACAGTCGGCCGTACAGTTTTCTGTCAACAAATTAATTTAAGCGCCATCTGTTCGAGACTGATGAAACTTACAATTAATAACAATAATCAATATTGACAATCATTTTATTAATAATTAAATAGTATTAAGGTCTTTAATCGAAATATAAATTATCCTATCTCTCAAGTTCGACTAAATTATATACGTATAATTTAAAGACCAGTTGAATAGTTTCAGAGTTCATTGTGGACAAATATTATGAAACAAGATTTTCATATATTTATATATAAAAAAAACAATTCAATGATCGATTAAAGAGATTCTGATATAGAAAAAAAATGAATGATTTGATATAACGGAGACACATCAAATTGCCACATCTTGACAGCGATCTTGACTAATATTATAATTCAGCTTTTGTACGCAAAGCTTTATTCGCGTTAACATAAATTGATCTACACCTCGGGAACAATTATTTTTATGGATGGTCTTTCTCATTATAACGTATTTACAAAATTATATAGTTACCAGCTATATAGTTTAGGCGTAAATGCAAACATACTTACATTCGCATCCTTCGCATCGCAAGTTTCATATTTGTCACCCAACCCCTGTTACATTGTAATGTTAAATCGCGTTAATTAGAAGTTCCAATACACAAACAAAAACAATAATAAGTCAGTCTATTGATGTTCTGGGCATCTATATGGAGGTTGATTAAAAAGTTTAATCACGATTGTATAAAGAAAAACGAGATTAATATATAATTACAGATTTGTTAATAAAAAGTTGACCAGAGGTATGTTGTAACCGATACTAATTAATATATTTGTAAAGAAATATTATATAATAAATTTGTATGTAATATTATTTTCATTTGTAATAATTTTTGGTCGAGAAACAAATAAAAAATTCACTGTGAAATCGCAGACCACACTTATTCAGCGGTTGTAATGTCGTTTACACAGTCTGACGTTGTCAGTCCGACTTTCAATTTGCGTTCCTGATTTAGCAGCATTATCGCGTTCAGGTACGAAAGAAAACCAATGACTTTTATTGTACTAGACTAGCTATTTTTAAAGTGGAAAGGCTTGAGCGTCCCGCGATCCGTAAGAAGTGGGATTATTTTATTAAACAAGATGTGTGTCTTCAAATACCCGTTTTCCTATTTTTATTTACGTCATCATTTTTTTTATACCATGACCACAAAAAAAAAACGATTTTAGGCGCCTGGTAAATGTAAAACATTGAATAAATTAGTTTTGAAAGATAATTCAATGAATTAAATAAGTGTAATAAAACTACTACGTATATATAGAGTAATCGTCAATTTGTAATCAAATCAAGCTACGTCAGTTAATTGGTTTTACAACCAAGCTAGACGTAGAAGTCAGAGAATTAAATTCCCCTTTGAATTAACCAAAATAGATTATAAACTTTCGGAGGATCATATTGTAGATGACGTTAAAACTAAATTTGCTCATAACACAAAAATGATTAAATATTTACATATAGCATTGAAAACAAATTTGACGGTTACCACAACCACGTCATCAAATGTTTTACGTACAAGAAAATATTTAAAATAACCTTTACTTCATGTAGATCAAACGCACGCAAATCATTAGATAGTATAAAAGAAAGTCCCTTACGGCGTCTGTCTGTCTAATCGTAATAAAATCAACAACTACTGAACGGGTATTCATGCGATTATCACCAGTGGATAAAGTGATTCATAAGGAAGGATATTTGTCAAAGATTTTTTTATAATTAGGGCAGGACAGCGTAAGCCGAGCCCGTTAGTCTAAATTATATGATGCCGCAAAGTTAAAAACCTCTATTGCTGTGTAGAACTAATTATATTTTTAAAGAGTTTTGTTGTTATATATGCATTTGTTATTCCAAAAAGCGCATCTAGTGTTACATAGAAGCAACCAGAAAGGACACTAAAAGTTCAAGAGACACAGCGCGCCGCTCTTTACGGCCCATTAGGCGTATTCACGGGAATACGTCATTTGCATAAGCGGCTTCCCTGTCTACACATAGTAATTGGGATCACGTGAGCACGACCAGTCCAATTTGAACTGTTGCACTACGCGGGCATGAATAATCAGCAGGCTGCAACCGGGGGGGAAGATCGCATTATCAAGGGTCGAAAGTTGTTTGGCCGGTCCGGACGTAGATTTAAGTCGTTCGGTGCTGTTTGCCCAGCACTTAGGCCCTGCCGTGGGGTCGTTTTAATCGAAGTGCGAAATTTGAATGTGATTTAAATTCGTATTGTTTTAATGGAGCTAAATGGCTGCATGGGAATTTGCTCGTGCAAGTGTTGGGAAACTCATTTCCATTAACCGGGAGTTGGATTTGCCGAGAGCTCTTGAGTGTATATCGAAAATGTTTGATGTGAAACATGTAATGCTTAAGTTTTGAGAGTATTCGTGAGACTGATCTTACTAATTTTTTAATGCTTTATAAAATTTAGCATGTGACTACATTCTCACCTGATGTTAAATGGCTATGTTGTCCAAGATGGTAAAAACAATGAACCTAGAAGGGGCAAGGGGGCTGGCTCCCAAGTATAGTTGAATATTTCCTATCTTCTATACATATAATAAGAATCTAAATCTAATATGTGTAAAAAGTACATTTTAGATTTTTGTAAGATAAATTGTTGCAGGTTTCTAGGAAAAAGTAACAAAAAACTATTTTAATATTTTTTTTAAAACATGTCTATCTATCTATTTGTTTAGACACGTATCACTACTAAAATATTCTGTTCATGGTAAAACCTCTTTAACAAAATAAAACCTATCTTCGAATGATATTTAGTTTTCGGTTTTAATAAAATCGGTTTGTTTTATCAAAAAATATTGTAATTTTAATGACGATGCGACTTGGGTAAGAGAGAAAAGTAAATTAACTTAATACATTCAGATGACATTATTATTCACTGTTTTTTACATAAAGTTCCACGTGCACGAAGTCAGGGGTACAGCTAATTAGTTAGTTTCTTTATTTGTTACGATTTCACGAATTAATAACTCAACCGATCTTTATTAAATTTTAGCATACAATTTGAATTCAGAAAAGGGCATAATGTTCCTTTTAACCAGAAAAATAAACTATTCCCTAGGGATATCTCAAATTTACGTTAACGCAAGCGATGCTATGGGTAAGAGTTAGTGATAAATAATGTCAGTTTGATCTTGCAAATAATATATTCAACTGGTGTCGTAAATTCAGTTGAAACTTATGAACGGGACACGCCTGAGCAACCGTTGATAAACGTTGGTAGACAGACACACTTGCGAGCCATCGGTACATTTAATAAAGCCTCCGTGAGGGCGGCGTGTGTCGTCATTTACATTTAAAGCACCAATTATATGACGTCATTAGCGCCCCCGTCGGCCATAAAACGCACCCAGCACGCGCGATTTCGCCCCCGGTTTTACGATTATAAATTGGATATAAAATGGCAATTTTTAATCCAGACCGCTTTTCTGAGGTCCTTTTTACACTCTCATCGGTTGTCGCTTTTATTAAATTAGTACCGTGTATCGTAATTTCAAAGTTAATTGTATAATAAATGTCATATTAAACACATACTAGTGGGCGCTCAGTGGTCGACATTCGACCATAGTTAATTGATTTTTTAAAGTTTAAACTTTATTAGAGTTCTTTTATTACAGGGTATACTTCTATAATCAAAGGTTTTCATCATGGCTACTCAGCCATTTGTTATTTGACATGATCTTTATTCTATATCATTAAAAGAAATCTTTGTGTAAATAAAAATAAAAATTAATTATAAATTGGAAACAAAAACCACGTGGTAAAGCTCAAATTTTAATCAAACATAACATTACGAAAATAAAGAAATTTATCGCAACCTATGACACAATTTTCAATTAATTTTACACGACACCATGGGTGGGTGGGTGGTATTTCTGGGTGATACTGAATTAAATGTAGTTCATTATGAGAAATAGTGATACGCCCAGTATCATCATTTGGAAAAGTATTGGATCCACAATATAATCAAATGGTGAATCCAAGACAAAGATGTTTTTAATACTACAATTAGCTTTTGAAAATAAATTCTTTTTTGTTGCTACATGACGTTGAATTGCACCGTTGTAACCAAATTCTTATTTTGATTATACAAAGTATTATTTGGCTCATTTCTTATTAAATCATCATTTGAAATGAGTTCACCATAAAAAATAATAAACATTACAATAATAGTTATATTTTATATCATTGTTGAATGTAGGATGAAAAATGATAACTGGAATGTAAGAGTTAAAAATACCTATAGTCAAGCATATCAACCTCCTTCCTTTCTTCCTTTTTTAAAATTTGTTATTGACGGCTGTCAAAATGTCTTTTATATTTACATATGTGTATATGTTGTGTAAAATTCAAGTAGTAGTGTGAGTAGTGGACATTTTAATTAATTTAATGTACTTCTAATGCATTTTATATAAAATAAACAGCTTTCTGCACTTCTCCGCCATATAAACTTTAACTACGCCAAATTTCAAGTTCACCCGTTGACGGGAAATAGGTTAAAAAGGGATACAAAAAATTTGCTTCACATATTAATATATAGATAAAATTTATATGATAATTATCATCATGTTTGAGTACATGTAGTTTATGCACTTCATTAATATATATTACAGTATATTATGATAATTTTCAAGTAGTTTTTTACAAGCTTTTATTTAGCTTGCAATTTTTATTAGTGTATTTAGGTCAAATCTCATAAGCTGAATTAGATTCAGTTCTTTTAAACATAGGACTTTGCAATATTTCATTTTTTGTTCCGTGCCCAATACACAAAGATGAAGTAAAAATAAACTAACGACTATCAAAATGGATGCCATACAATTTGAAAAAAAATAATCGAATTAATCTTATAATATATTTGTCCAAAAGCCGGTTTTCAAAAATATTTATCAAATAATTATTTATGTTTTAATATATATCCGTACTATAATAATATTATAAATCAAAACTAAATAATAATTTATGCAATTTAAGCCCTAAAAAGGCACTAAGGACCGTTTAAACAACCCAGTTATCGAGAAGAACTGCGAAGAAGCTTGATCTGATTTATCTTTTTGAAGTTTATCAAATATGTATTTGAGTCTGTTTCTTTGTTTGTTACGTTTTACGTTTTAGTAACTCGCCCGATTATCATGGAACTTTGTAAGCACGTCTTTAAAAAGAGGACATATAGATTTCATCCAGAACAAAGAACTGTTCTCGAATGGTAGGTGATACCTAAATTTTTCTCGAGCAAAGTTACGAAAAGCAAGTGGGAATGAGCTGTTATATATGTTACAAATCAGCACCTTTGAATTGAATAATATTGATATAATGCTTACACAGTCAGTCGTGTACAAGAAATCAGGTTAGACGACAATAATATTATAACGTATTAAGACCAAAATGTAGGGATAAGAGTCAAGTCCTTGACTTACGCATATTTCTGGTGCCCGTTTGTGGGAATCAAAATCAAAAATTCTTTATTCAGTTTAGGCCCTAAGAAGGTGCTTATGAACATCAAAAACGACCACCGGTTCGGAAAACAACCCAGCCATCGAGAAGAACCGGCAAGAAACTCGATCGGGTACATTTTTTTTACATACATTTCCAATTTATAGTAGATGCACAGAGAGGAGTCAATTCCAGACATCACTATCGTTCACATACTGATCCACTCTATAATATCCTTTTGACACTAACACCCGTTATACAGTAATACCCGTAATACAGTTGTCTATCAATTATTTTGTTTCTATGTTATGCAACTACAGTGCTTGGACGCGACTGACTCTCAAAATATTCTATAAATGTAATTTAATTCGAAGGTGCTGATTCTTATATAATACGTATGAAAGTATGAACGACATACAAATAAAACAAGTTATGAAATGTACGTAACCGTGCACACGGTGATCGGTATTGTTTTAAGGTTGCACTACGCTTACCTACAAAGTAATGGTTAAATAATCTCTATTTATCTAAGCAGCATAAAAGTAAGCAGCATAAAAGGTGACATCACTCAGGAACCATTTATGGTGACACATACGTCACCTTATATATAATGAACATAATGAAAACACAGTTCTTTTTATATATATTATAGGAGGCAAAAGAACATAGCGGTCACCTGATGTAAAATGATCCGCGCCGTCCATAAAAACAAGCAACACAAGGGGAGTTTGGAGGAAGGTAGAAGAGGGGTACGAGGCGAGGAGAGGGTTAGGGAGGTGATCCTCCGGCGCTCTCACTGACCGAACGAAATACAACAATACAAGCACTGTTCACGTCGGTTTTCCGTGAGAGGGTGGTACTACTACCCCGGGCGAGCCGACCCATGCCTACTTTTTGGATAATAGCTATATAGCCAGTTATAGCTTCAGCGTGCCTCTATGACTTACAAGTGCTTTTGAGGCTCAATTACGTCAAAGCAACTAAACCTATCGGCATAAGAATATATTATATATATATAGGCATATATTAGACTTTTCAATGCGGAAATTTTTAAACATGATCACACGCTACCTATTGTTTGGATTCGGTTGGAAGGTCAATCGAATATACAATTTCATTAATGAATAAGCAAGCAAACGAGAATCATCTAATTTTTTTTTTTAATATAGACATCACATTTTCAATACTAATATGTTTTCTTTAGCGTCTTATACCGTACAACAGTGTGCCTTATGTACAATATATAAAAGCTAGATTTCTTATTATGTCATATTATATTTCTAAATGTTATACACAATTTATGAGTTTGTATTTGCAGACTATTTCATCTAATAGCAGTGTATCAACTAAATCCAATTCGTTTAAAGATAAATAATTAAGTTGAACAACTCGGGGGGATTATTTCATATTTAATTATTGTAAGTTGTCACAGGGGAGAGCGCTTTCGTTGTTTGCGTCTAAGCTGTTTAACGAATTCTGAGAAAGCTAATTTGACTTTAGGATAAAAGGAAATCTTTGTAAACAGATTTTGGTTTGAATTAAGGATATAAGAATTATTTTAATATTTCAGTTCTCTAAAGTATTATTTATCGAATTATTATATATACATTAAAAAATGTACGGGTTGCTCACTGCTTATTTTTATTGAATTTTAAATTGGGATATAATTAAAATAAGTAATTGTAATGCGGAGGTAGTTTTCTTAAAGCAATACAATAAGTAGACATATTTTTTCATAAAGAGTAAAATCTACCCAACTAATTATCAAAACTTCTTCTGTTTGATGTTAACAAAAAAAAAACAACAATACTCCCAAAAAAAAAATGATTCCACAAACACACCAAACTACAACGTTTAACAAAAACGATTGTAGAAATAATAGCTACCGGTAACATATTAGGAAATCGCGCCCACCAAAAACCACTTGATACCAGTCCTCTAGGTTTTACCATGTTCTTCCAAACACTCAAAACCATAAATTATATTAACACTATCGAGCCCGGTGGACGTTGTTCTGCTCTGATCATTAAAAAAAATCTTAGAGAAATTACCTACCCAAACCTACCTCGTGAATCGCTCTATCTACTGGCGGAACCGTATGAAAATCCTTTCAGTAATTTTTGAGTGTCTCACAAACAGACAGACAGATAGATATGACAGAGAACTTTGTTTTAAAATATGTAATAAACATTTAACAGTTCGCGAGGCCAACATCTCCTACCCACAAATCCTGATAACACAAATGTCACTATAAAATTTATTTATCGATTATTAAACGAAGAAAACTTATGTAAATTGGACATCGATGTCGAATTTATGTCGAGCGTCTTAGAAGAAAGTGGAATTTACAGTATATAATTTTTTTTGCGGCCTTAGAAATTGTAATATTTTACTTTTCCTTCAACACAAAGTAGGTAATTTGTTGCTTCGTTTAAATAACAGGGATATTCGGATTTTGTTTTTGTTATAAAATATTCTGGAGAACGTTTTATTATGAATTCGAAATTACTGTTTATGTTAATTTTTTTTTTCTAACTGACTACGCTATTGACCCGGCAAGTACTTAACAGCTACATGGGACTACTATTATGTTTATATTTTTATTTGTTATATAATTTTGTAGTTTTTTAAGCTTTCTTTGAATTTTTTTCTGTTGGAATAATATGTAATTTTTAAGCAATTGCTTGATCAAATAGGTATTTAAATTTTTAAGCATAATTCAGAATTAGATGACAATGCAAGAAATTAAAGAGAGGAGAAAAAGGAGGCTTTTTTATATGATATGCCATCAAGGTAGCATAATTGATATTTGTCACAGAATTTTACTTGCCCGAGATAATATTTTTATAGTAACTTTTTTAAATGAAGTAAAGATTTTGTCAGTAATGTTCAACGGGATCACAACCACTATACAGCAGTTGTGAAATATGGACATCCAAAAATATCATTCTTAATAATTATATTATTCCCTAGTCTTCTTGCAAAATTCTCAACAGTAAATAGCTTTTTTTTAACTGACTAACGGTGTTGGCCATACGGACTTTAATACCTTTTTAATAGAGCATTTAAGGCATTCAGCTATCAGCAACAACATCAGATATCAGCAACAAGTTCAAGAGCGCCAAAGTCACTGAATCTCGATACTAGGCTATTGTTTTGATTGCAATATCACGACTGTTTAATCGACTGAGTGCCTTAAGCTCTCGCTTTAGTAGTTCGATGAAGTTGTAAAAGGCTATCAAGCCAAAACTGTTACATCTGACTCAGATAAGGTATTAAATCTATTCATATATGTATGGGTTAGTAAGACACATGTGTGTATGTACCTGCGTGAGTTCCTTAAATCTAACTTAAACACGTATTTCGAATCGGGATAAATAGCTTACTATATCTAGTTTTGTTTAAACTAAACACTTCAGATTCACTTTAAATTTCAAAAGCTGGACTACTGTGTGTAATATACATTATATAGGACGGTACTTTGTACTTCCATCCAAAATTTGACGTTCCTCACCACGCGTCACTCCTTAAAAAAACGTTTGATGTTATTTACGCGAGGTGTATAGCTGAAAAAGTTAAATATGAAACTAGTAATAGAAAGACCGAAATATTAGTAACTAAAAAGCAAAAGGAAGAATTAAGAAACACGTAAATAATCATGATAGTTACAACTTATACATTTAATACCTTTAGACGAGAAATTCTTGTATATTTTATATTGTTATATATTCAGGATTCTCGGAAACGGTGTCAGCGATTTCCGTGAAACTTAGTATGTAGGTAGGTGGTTTCGGGGACGATAAATCGATCTAGCTAGATTTCATTCATAGAAAACTTTTTATCTGAGTTTTCGGGCAAAGGAAAATTTCATCGCCGCTGTTAAAATAGAAACAGCTCAAATGGGAATTGGCTGCTTCAAAAATCAGCCTAACCCCAGTTCGAATCCGAGTGACAGCAAAAGAGATATCTTTTTTAATACTTTTTTTTATAATGGATGCTACTTTTGTGTGGCAAACCTACTAGTTTATTTTACTTTAAAAATGTATTTACAGAATCTAGCTAGGCTCGGTCGCCCAACTACTATGTATTTAGACTGTACGTTTGTATTTTTTTTTTTATATCAAAGGAGACAAACGAACTGGTGGTTCACGTGATGTTAAGTGATCACCACCGTCCATAGACACTAGCGACATCAGGGATGTCGCAAGTGCGTTGCCAGCCTGTATATGGGAGAAGGGGGATGGGAAGGAAAGAGGAAGGGACGTGGGCCTCCGGCTCTCTCACTGACCGAACGAAACACAACAATGCAAGCACTGTTATTTCACGTCGGTTATCTGTGAGAGGGGTGGTACTACCCCGGAGGAGCCGACCAATGCTGAAACCTAAAATAGCTTCAGCGGGGCTCTACCACCTACAAACGTTTGTATATATAATGTTATATACTAGGTAATATTAGGCAAAGGTATTGTCAGATATTATCGTCACGTGTATAATAGCGCACACTCGACTGACCATTGAAACGTGATTAGTATAATCACCGTACATTGTGCTTCGCTCAGCTGTGATACTGTGTAATTGCTGGCTCCTAGATTGGTTTGCAATACGACGTATTCGAATGAGGATACAATTGGCTGCATGTGTTAGAATCGATCTAAAATTATTACCATTTCTTAGAAATTATATTATGCATTGCTGAATCAAAAAGTTATCGGTAATGTAAATGTTATAATTAGCAGCTGTACCGCTGGAAGTCATTCGCCTAGATACAGTAATTAAGCTTGTGGAAACTATTGTATACTATATTCAAAGAAAAAAACATTGAAAGACAAATAAGTACACCTAATTCTTATACATGTGTTAAAATTACAGAACTAAGTTTATGTTTATAATATTTTATGTCATTAGTGAAGCATGATTTATTATACTTTGATGTTGAAAATTAAAAAGTTAAGCCGTCACGGGATGCCGCGCAGATGTGAAACATCAAAATTGTTTTAGTATAAGTATTATGCATGAAAGAACAAAGTACGACAGGAATCAGTTATGTTATAATGAACAGATAAAACTAAAAAAAAAATACAAATTACTCCCATAAAATAATGACAGTTTAATTTTATTATACAAAAAATAGTTTTTATTATATACAAAAATTCAACTAGGCCCTGGTGCGGTGCGATTGATCACAGGGCGCTAGGTGGTCGGCGCGTGCCACGTACACTAGTAGAACAAGTGGCCTACAAGATAGGGTTGCATATACTTTTGAGTATTTCGTTAATAGTGCATTGTTCGTGTTTTGCGTCGCCACGCTAACAATCAGATTTACCCTCCGCCTATAGATATTTTACATCAAAAAGTATTTATGCTTATCATACACGTTAATATTTAAAAACTTATACAGCACTTTTAGTGCAAAGTACACGGCGCCGTGTACTGATCATACATAAGGCCACAATCACAGGGCCGCGTGTTCTGTCCGTTTAAATGATGTGCGTCGCCACATCGCTGGCTTCTACGATAAGATCATGTGAGTATCAGGGTCATCGTATCTCTTGAGAAATCCGTTGTTAATTTTTTGGTTACGTGCATTAAAATCGAAAAAGTCGTATTATACCAGAAATAGATACAAATGCCAACTCTTATATATTACATTAATATAAGTTTATATTCTTTAACATTATATATTATAAAATCGCGATGTAAACTTCCTAGAAAGTTGGTATTTACATAATATGAATGAATTAGAAAATTGTTAGAAGAAAACATTTACAGAATATATCTTAATGTCAATATTTAATACTAATTATCATTAAAATATCATTAAAGCTACTCAGAGATTCTCTTAAAGTTTTAAGACATTTAGAATGGACTTTCTAAGAACACACGTTATAAGTTTGTATCTACGTTATTTGGAGAAACATTTATCTCAATGGAACATTACTAATAACAGTATTTAACTTAGTCTACTCCTTAAATAATATAGAGTTGATACTGTATATGTTTGAACAGATAATTACTATTTCTTCGAATGAAATATAATACAGACCAGCTGCCCTTTACAGAGTATATACCCTTGATTTTGCCACGGCACGTGTGACGCCCCACGCCGTTCTCGTCCGACCGTAAAAAAGGGAAATCAATTATAGCGAAATGGCAAACAGAGGGAATAAATAACCAGAATATGTTGACCCATCTCTCTTTGACCTTGTAAAATTATTATATACATAAAAGAAAGGTCGTGCTCAACCAGACGCTAAAAACATGTGATCGTTCTTTTTAAGAATAGGTAATTGTTAATTGATTGAATATTGTGAAAGGAAGGGCATGTCTTGGAGTAATCTGTAGATTTTCTTTAATTAATAAAAATAATGGAAGAGTCTGCTCACGCTATATGGGGCAGCATTTTTCGTGAAATAATCAAAGTTTGTTTTAAGTAAAAAGATAAAAAAGAGTAATAAAGTTAGGACAACAATGAGTTTTATTAATTAAAAACATTCATAAATTGTAATATCTTCAAATTTCTTTTAGTTTTTTTAAAGACGTAAATAAAAAAAACTCAATTATTCAATTTTCTTAGTAGTTATAGCTATTTGAACATTTTTTACTTCATAACTTTTTTGCACTGGGTAAGAAAATTTTAATTTTTTTCTGAAAAAGTTTTTGAATATGGCAGAAAAAAATCAGCTAAATCGAATGTGGTCAAGTCTAAAAATTTTGATTTAATATGTTTGTGATGAAAAAACATAAAAAAATACTTAACCGAATTTATTTCTTCTTTTATTTATACAAGGCTATATTATATTCTGAGCGAGTAAAATCGTCTGCATTTTATTAAAACATATAATTTAACGCTAGCAAAGTCGCGAGCAAAGCTTGTGTAATAAAGCGGCCTAATAAATCTATATCGTGTTTTTGTAGTTTTATTCCATTTGTAGTAGATATGCAAAGGGACTTCTATTTGATGCAAAGTACAATACAATCTAATCATTCAGATAGACAGTCCATCCGTATTTGTCACTGACATGCCAACATACAGGCTTCTCGACAACTATATTCACACCAGAACACGACAACTTAATAAAATCTTTTTAACAAAAAATTTAACCGCCGAAAAAACTGAAAAGCAAAAAAAAATAAACATTTTACTTTATTAATTTAATAACTAAGTTTTTAAAATAATGTAAGCATACCTAAATAATTTTAAGTCGGAGCCAAACAAGCAAATTAATTAATTACGTAAAGCACATCTTCTATATATGTATAAATCAATTGCTGTTAGTTAGTCTCGCTAAAACTCAAGAACGGCTGGGCCGATTTAGCTGATTCTGGTGTTGAAATTTTTGTCGTAGCCCAGGGAAGGTTTAAACGGTGAGAAAATATAAATTGCGAGGAAAATAGTAAAAACAACAATTTCATTTTCTCATATAAAATGTTCTACACGCTTGCCTGTCAATCTTTTCACTTTGAAATTAGTCTGGTCTCGGATTATCGTGTATTTAAATATTTATATTTTGATGGTTGTTATTGTTTTGAAGGCAAATAAAAAAAGTCTTTATTGAGAAACAAAGATATAAAAACAAAATCCATATCGATTTTTTGTATTGGTTAAAAAAAAAAACTGGTATAATTTGAGTGGGTTATCGAATATTTATATCTCAGTCGTCTCTCGAACCTCAGACGAAAGGTTATAAAGTTGAATATCATTCTGTCATTACTATACCGTTATTAAAAACTTCTATCATAAGTTTGTAAGTGTCTGAGAAATTTATTTACCGTTATTGTTTGAAAATGCCAAGGAGAAGCCGAGCTGAAATAAATCGTCGAAGTCAATGAAATCTGCTACGAGCAACCTCACGTGCAAATCGCACTGATGACCACCGGGAGGAAAATAATGATAACATTCGTTTTGGTATGGCAGAATTGCGTTCTGAAGTGAATAATAATTAAGTAGAGAAGCTTAGAATGGAACGAGTTCGGGCACACCAAACACAACAAAAGCGAGCAAGATGAAATGAAATCAAGCGTTATCGCAGAAGAAGTGCTTCTGTGAAAATGGAATGACTAGCATTCGATTAGTTTCCCGGTTTCGAGCTTGGAAATTATACGTCACGTGTTTGCGCGTCGAAAAATAATCATTTTTATTTATTTACACATCGCAAAAATAGGAAAAATATAGTTTATCAGAAAGCTTTAAATTGATTGACTATATAAATTAGTTTTTATTGAAATAAAAATGTTGTATTCATGCCGAATGTTAGGAAGTTTTATTTAATAACAGATCTAAATTAAAATGGTGTAAGATAAGTATATTGAATGTGAGCCAATGTGCGTGTTGATTTATGTGAAATGTATATGTATTCTTAGTAAAATATCGTCCGAAATAAACTTTAACTCATTACAATAATTTTATTGTAGGTTAACTTTAATTTATAAATTCTGAGAGTTATAAAAATATTGATCGGTAGGCGACATATCGATCAATCTGATGGTGAAAACAAACCAGGTGAGCTGTTAGGACTCTGCTCGCCGGGATGCAGTGGCGATGTGGCGGTAAGCCCTGGTGACTCCAATAAGTCTGGGTGTACCATAACAACAGCCATGTTTTGCTGCCTTCAACCATTTCTGCTTCATTTCAGCTCTTTGGGGATTATATTTAAAAATGAAAATCCTTCATTTTGTCATCCAGTGTCTAATTTTTGGTTTGATGTAAATTTGTGGTTGAATTAATTTTTATGTAGTTTAGCACTATAAATGCGTTTTATTCGAATTAAGAATTGACCACATTAAAAAAATATATTGAAGCAATCTGCTATTATTGTTTTACATTCAGCATAACGTAATAGATAGTTACATCAACTGGGACATATACTTTCGTTGTCCTGCCACTCTATCCACTTTTTGCTAAACGGGCAATACATAGGCTATGCAAAAATCTTAAAACTATATTGTTTTTAATACACCTATTAGACTCGCGTTATCTTTTTAAATACATTGACGACATTTTTGGTCATATAACAATCTATGAAAACGTTATCGATCAAAATTTTCCGCCATCTTAACGAAGAGAGAGTTTTCATGTCGTTAAAATTGGTGATACGAAGTACACTGGGTCATCTTCTAGTATATAATAAGTTAATGTCAACGAGACAACAACCCGAACGGGCACACATGTTACCGCTGGAGATTTGACATTGCGTTTATAATTTGATTTGGTTATATATGTTTGAATTTAAAGTAATTTAGTTCATTGATTATTTGGCGCCAACTCAAAATCATTTAGGTATACTTACATTACTTTAAGAACTTAGTTATTAAGATTAATAAAGTAAAAGGTTTATTATTTTTTGCTTTTTAGTTTTGCGGTAGTTTAATTTTTTGTTAAAAAGTTTTTATTTTATAATTTTTTGTGGCTATAATCTACTAATTTGTACATGTTTAATTTATTTGTAATACACAATTTATAGACTGAATTATAAATCATCCCCTGTTTTTCTACCCCTGGGGTTATTTTTTTTTATCAAAATGTATATGGTACCAACTTCGGGGTATACTCTTTCAAATCAAAGAATAATGATTAAAGTCGGACTATTCTGTCAAAAGTTATGCGCGGTCTTAGATATAATCAGTTAGTGAACAATCAATCATTCTCTATTTTCATACCCTTAGGGTTGGAATTTTTTTCCAAATTTATATGTGACCAACTTCGGAGTATATATACCCTTTCCAATAAAAAAAAGAAATTTTAAAATCAGACTATATTGTAAAAAGTTATGCGTGATCATACATAAAAATATATATATATATATATATATATATATATATACTCCTATATATATATTAACAACTAGCAACTAACAACTATATATATATATATATATATATATGCAAAAATATTTAAAACATAAAAGATTTTTAATATTAATATGGTCACTATACGATTTCTTGGTAGGTTTGTAGGTGGTAGAGTCACGCTGAAGCTATTACTGGCTTCAGTATGAATGGGTCGGCTCGCCTGATGTAGTACCAACTTCTAACAGAAAACCGACTTGAAGTAATAGTGCTTGCATTGTTGCGTTTCGTTTGGTCAGTGAAACGCCGGAGGCCCACCTCTCCTCACCTTCCCCTCACCTCTTCCCTTGCCCTCCCCCATCCCCCAACTCAGGTTGGCAATGCACTTGCGACTCCCCTGGTGTTGTTTGGATGGTGGTGATCACTTAACATATGGTGATTCACCAGTTGCCTCCCTTGATATAAAAAAAGATGATGTTAGTTTAGTGTTCAGTGCGCCTCCCATGAGTTCGTCAGGGAGGGCCAATAGTCCCTCTTCAGACCACGAGTGTGGACCCTAATGAGGGGTCAACACCTGCCGGGTTGGGTAGAAGCACTGCAGAGGCCGTTCCTGCCCATCCGGCTAAATGGTGCAAGAAGAACACCGAGGATGTTTAGTCAGTAGAAATCTGGCATTCTCACCTGGGCTGCCCGGCTAGGTGCAGAACTCCAAGAGGATTCCCACGCGGAAAAAAAAAGCTAATTACGTAATAACTTAAGACAGAAAGTCCCTTATGTAGGGACTTAATAAAATAACTGAGTTGCGTGACATTAATCTTTAACAAGTTTTGTCTTTGATGGCATAATGAATATACGAGTATATATCCTATTGTCACAAAAGGCCATCTTTAATCAAAAAATAATTAGACCCGTCAACTCTACTATGATGATCAATCAAAGGGTATAGGATTCTTTCGACCTCAGATATATCATCATCTACTTTAAATATATTATGTATAAATATAGATTATGACGGTAACCCAGGGCAATAAGTAGTGGTACAAATCAAACTACAAATAACATATGAACGCAATAGAAGATAACTCTCGCAAGCTAATATTAACCCCTCTATATAGATTGCAATTTTAACAACACAAGCAAATATGTATGTCGATTCTGGGATATAAAGCATATTGCCAATAGGAAAACCATCTGTGTGTGTTTTTTCCATAGTTGAGTATGTACAAACAGTGCTTAGTGAGTCGAGCTGTATTTCGTTCCTAGTTGTTCTCGTTTTGGTAGCGGCGCGACGCTGTTCGTAGCCGCCGCGGGGTTGCGACGCGCGTGGCTTTCGGCACCTGTTGCCTCAATTTTCGCAGCGAGAACGCCTAATCCGCCCCGAGATGAAATAAATGCAACATTGGCTCGGATACGACGCTCGCTAGATGTCTTTTGGGCACAT
This sequence comes from Antheraea mylitta, assembly GCA_014332785.1. Classification (NCBI taxonomy): domain Eukaryota; kingdom Metazoa; phylum Arthropoda; class Insecta; order Lepidoptera; family Saturniidae; genus Antheraea; species Antheraea mylitta. Next base: position 3,603,084 of record JACEII010000033.1, read on the forward strand.
TCTATAAAGCTGTTGCGGCATCCGATGTGTCGGAATTACATGAATTGTTTTTAATACCAATATGTATTTTTTTTAGCGAGGGTAAACCTGATTGTTGGCGAAGCGATACAGGACGTGGCGTATGTGTGAGACGTGGCGACGCGATGCCATACGCAAGCCACTGTGTGCAATCTCTCTTGCTATTCTGAGCTCGCATACCTATAGTGTATACAGTGTTGTTTACTAAATTACACATGTGACTGTAACCTGTGTTTTACTTAAAAAATAATATAAATTAATATTTATGTAGTAAATAAACAGTCATTATTTAGGGAACAAATTTGTAATGACTTTGTCTTTCCATTATGCCATATCTGATTCCTGTCATAATCTGTTCTTTTATGCATATTACTTAAACAAAAAAAAACGATGTTTCACTTCTGCCAGGCGTCGCGTGACGGCTCAATTTTTTCATTCTCTATAGATTTTGAGTAATTTAATGAGAAGGTATGATATACCCTATTATACCAATATACTTAAACTAGATGGGATTGGATATCAAGTGTAGAAAGAATATAAGATCATTTTATTATCTGCCTGTCTGTCATGGAACTTTTTGTCAAAAACAATAATACGAGAAGATTTCATTATATGTTACTATATAATTCCTGCGACTTTGCCTACATTGTCCTGCGCATGCGCACTACATCTCTTGCCCCAGTTGTTCACGCTGAGAATCTTCTTTTTCTTCCTAGCGTTTTCCCGGCTTAGTGCCAGGGTCCGCTTTTCTAACAGACTTCCTCCAATTTGCCCGGTCTTCGGCATCCTTGTGTGTGAGGTTATTGTCCCTTAAGTCCGCCTTCACCACGTCCAACCAGCGTTTTTTGGGCCTGCCGCGAGACCTCGGGCCTTGTACAGTCATGCTGAGGCATTTATTTCCGATGTAGTCTGGCGATCTGCGACTTACGTGGCCGTACCAACGGAGTTGAGTCTCCTGCAGCTTGTCTGCGATGTCTCGGACTCCAACGCTACTACAGATGTGTTCGTTTCGAATGCGATCTAATCGCGTAACGCCACACATCCATTGCAGCATATTCATCTTAGTGATATGTAGCTGTTGGACATGTCTGCCTAGGACCGGCCACGTTTCGCTGCCATACAACAATACTGGACGGATGATGCACTTGTATACCAGACCTTTTAACTTCACCGGTATCCTTTGATCACATAGAACGCCAGTGACTTCTCGCCATTTCGTCCAAGTGGCGCCTACTCGAGATTGGACGTCGTGATCGATTGACCCGGATTCGTGTATCACAGACCCTAGGTACTTGAAGCTGCTGATCTTCGCAACGCTTTCGTTACCACAAGCCGTGCTACTACAAGCCATGTACTCGGTCTTCGTAACGTTGAGTGTTAGGCTACCGTTCTCCAAAGCTTCATTCCACCGGTTTACTTTGTCCTCCAGTCTCTGCTTATTCTCGTCTATCAGCGCAATTTCGTCGGCATAAATCATTAGCCACGGAGATGGTTCGTGGACCTTTGCCAAGATTACGTCAAGCACTACGCTGAACAGAAAAGGGCTCAGAGCTGAGCCTTGGTGGACACCAACTGTTATTGGGAATGGGCGAGTAACTCCAACGGCAGTCCTCACTACGGACTTCGAATTGTGGTACATGTCTCGGATAATGTCAATATAGGTTTATGGCACGTTTTTTTTCCTTCAAAGCCCACCAAATTACTGGACGCGGCACACAGTCGAAGGCCTTTTGTATGTCCAGAAAAGCCATATGCAATGGCTTATTTTTCTCCCTGTATACCGCGGCCAGCATTCTAAGGGCAAAGATGGGGTCTATGGTGCCGAAGCAAGGGCGAAACCCATACTGACACTCCGAGACAACGCACTCTTGCCGGAGCTTGGCGTCGATTATGCGTTCGAAGAGCTTCATGGTATGACACATGATCTTAATACCTCGGTAGCTACGACAATCCTGTATACTATCTTTACCTTTGTAAATTGGAGTGATGATGCTAGATCTCCAACAGTCAGGCATACTGCGACTAGTGAGTATGCGGTTAAAAAGGTCAGTGAGTATAGTCACACCATAAGGCCCCATCGCTTTCCACGCTTCAATCGGTAAATCATCCGGGCCCACGGCTTTTCGAGCTTTCATGCTGCAGAGACAACGTAGTGCCTCGTCATACGATATGGGGGCAACAAGCCCGAGATTAGGAGACAATTCTGGTGGGGCTATATTTGCGCGTTGTGAGTTTAGTAACTCACTGAAGTAGCTCCGCCACCTCTCCTTCACCATAACTGCGTCGCAAACAAGGGTGCCATCTGAGGTCTTCACACAACGACATTTGGTTATATCCTGCGTTGCTTTCTCGCGAGCCTTTGCCAAACGAAAGATACATTTTTGGCCCTCTTTGGTCTCCAAAGTGTCATATAATGATGACAATTTATTCGGGCTTTGGCGACGACTCGCTTGGCGGCATATTTAACTGTTTTATACAATTTATGGTCTTCAGGAGAACCGGTTTCTTGCCACTTCTTGAAGCGCGTTTTCTTCTCCCGGATCGCCTCTTGCACTCTCTCATTCCACCACCACGTTTCCTTGTCGATGACATAGCCTCCCTTTGAAGTGCCAAGCACCCGTTTACCGAGCCTACTGAGTGCCAACTGAACCTCAGAGTACCAACTATTCACGGATTGCTCGTCATTTGCACTGAAGTCAAATTTAAGAGCGGCTTCATGAAAGTCATCTCTCTGTGATCCATTCAGCAACCACCACTTGGTTCTCGGACTACGTTGTTCAGGTACTTTCTTCCTAGGTACTACCAGAAAATCCATGACAAGTATGCAATGTTGCGTTGTGAGACTTTCTCCTGGAATAACCTTGCAGTTAGTGACTTTACCGATTTGGCTCCTTCTTATTAGAAAGTAATCAATCTCGGTGGCGTGTGACCCACTTTTGTAGGTTATAAGATGATCGGGTTTATTCTGGAAGAACGTGTTCACGACCGCCAGGTCTGATACGAGGCAGGTACTGAGAATTTAATCTCCCTCTGCATTTGCGCGACCATACCCGAAGCCGCCATGAACACGGTCAAAACCTCGAGATTCCTTGCCCACGTGTTCGTTAAGGTCGCTTCCTACGGTGATCTTCTCTGAATTGGGGATGCAGTGCAGTACGTCTTCCAGTTCGTTCCAGAAGGCTACTTTTTCCGACTCTTGGTAACCGACTTGAGGAGTATAGAATACGTATTGCTAAATAATAACACCGTGTTTTCTTTAATCATGAACCAAGTGTCTGTGAAGTAAACTGAAAAGACATTTAACACAAAATATTTCCAGAAGTTTTTACCTGATGCGCGTACAACGGCACACCTTTGTTTATATAGAAGATTATTTTACAATTGTCTTTAAGCTATATTCTAGCAGTACGTAGTACAGCAACGGTGACTAGTGTAATAGGACGACCCGCATCATTACTATTAAACTGGCTGCATATAAGACTTATTATACTAGCTGGACACGATTTAAACTAAATGAGCGACACTAATTCTAGATTATCCGTATATACCGTAAACCAGTTTGGGCAAAGACCAGTATTATCCCGCGATATCACAATAGTTCACTTGCATGTATTAAGCAAACAGATTATACACTGATGTAGATATAAGAGATCTAATATTATAGCTATATGTCAAGTAACAAGACAGTAGACATCGCCACTTATTGTGAGTAAAAGAAATCCTCAGATTTGTAGAATAAGTAAGTCAATACTTAAAAAAAACTGCGTATTTTCTCTGTGTTTTTTTCGTCGAATAATTTAAAACTGCTTTATTGACTATTTAACATAAGATCATTTATTGAAACAAAATTTAAATAATAAACATTATGAAAATTCACGCTGAAAATAATTCGCAGTGCATGTTGATTTACAATGAACCATCACAGTAAAACAAGAAATGAGTGGTGGAAAAAGAGTTGTCAACTTACTATTTTTAAAGTTATATTTAAAACATAAAGTGATTTGATTTGGCTAGACCTTGACTTGATGCTTAAACTGAATATACTTGTAAATAAAATTTTAGTAGGTAAAATTAATAAGAAATGTGTTTAAAATTCAATACATACAAATATATCACTACATTTGTATATATACTGCTACTACAGCCCATGACTTCGCCTGCGTTATTTATGTGATAAAATAGAAGAATATAGTTTTACACCAAGATATTTTTTAAATCAAATTAGAACTACTGGAGATGATTTCTTACAAACATACGAACAAAACTTATTTCTACTAAGCATTACTAGTAGAAATATCTTGTAACTTTATTCGTTAATTTTAAATTCCCATAGCTGTGTATTAAAATGTATATGCCTTTTAAAAGCAAAAGCTTATCCCATATGATATATTATGATTAATCATTTCCTTTTTTGTTTCAGGTAATAAAACGGCATTGGTAATGAAATGAAACGGGAATGGATTTATCGTTTTTAATTAATTGCAGATATCTATTTTAGATTGATTGATTGATTTTCCTACTTAGGTACAAAATCAAATATATTTTATCCAACCATTGAGGGTGCTAAAAGTACGGTAAAGGTCAATACTATAACCGGACAGACAAATCATTCTGAAGTAGGAAACCATAAGACAGGTATCGAGCCTAGTGTGGAGATCGATGTATAATTTATAACATACTTAGAAAAAAACTCTGTTATATTATCAATATACGTAACCTTAGGATAAGTTGTTTGGCAATAAATATTTTATTATTTATTTTATAATTCGAGAACTCGAGAAGAGTAACACTCGTTGAGATGTATTATGTTTGTCAGTTCTTTGTTTCATATATTGGGGTGTAAGGGGTGTTGGGGTGTAAGGGGTGTCGAGTAACATCTTAAGACTTGAGACACCCAAGCCAACCTCAGCTGCACGTGGTGCACCCTGCCGAATAACGAACGAGGCAATGGCGAAAGCGGGGTGGTAGGGTTTTACAGCCCGACTGGGTCGCAACCACCATGCATATGGCGAAAAAGCCCGTCATAGTGACTAGCTTCTGCGCGTCGCGTTTCGGAATCAGCCTGTGCATATCCAGTACCGGGTGACTTTCGTCATTATGGCCGGCATGACAGCGGCGACCGGCGATGGATAATCTGTCTCTCGGTGGTTGCAAATGTTTTTGGATTGTACTATGCTTAACATCAGGCATAGTGCAGTCACTATGTCGTGCTTCGATAAAAAAAAATATATATATAAAACTAGTGGGCACGGCAGACGTTGTCCCGGCCCGATAATTAAAAAAAACTTGACATATTATATACCTTTCATTGCCCTGCACATACTCCCCGGATACTGGTAAAGAGTAAAAAAAAAATTGTCCACTGCACTAACTATAGCGACAGCGACCAATAGAGTAATCAATCAATCGACGATAATAAAAGATACTCTATTTATCCATAACATTCAATAAATAAATAAAAATTAATTAACGTTGGTGTTTCGAAATATAACAATAGTCACTCTATACATTAATCAAACAATTAGATAAATAAACACAGCTAGGGAGTCAATCTGAACCTCCAGTAGGGACGTCTTAAGTCGGAATCACGTTACACGCAGCCCATCCATCATTCGTACTATAGTCGTAATATAGGTCGATTGGGCGAGATACCCGATTACAGAACATGCCTTTCTTTTCTTTATCTACAAAGACTTGTTTAAATATAATTTGCCTTCAATTTCGTACTATTGTTTGTCCTTTTCTTGACCTATTAAGTTGGCTGTATTCTGTTATAGTATTGTTGGTAAATCAACGTTGTAAAATTCGATTGTGATAATGAAATCTTTATATATAATACGTTTAAAATTTTAAGGATAATATGGTACCTACTAACTAACTCGGTGGATGCTGCCCTGCCTTAATAGTGAAGAAATCCTAAAACCGCAGTACTACCCCCACCGCTTCCAATTCTGAATCTAAATTATACTTGAACTGAATTTGAACACAAACAAAAAATGTCATCAA
>JACEII010000033.1:3609117-3627189 GCA_014332785.1 Antheraea mylitta
CAAAAAATGTCATCAAAATTAGTCCAGCCGTTAGACAGAGTTCAGTATCATACACACAAACCGAAGAAATATATTATAAGATATATACTACCAGTTACTCACAAGTTCGTCTGCGTGAGGTTATGTTAAAAATAGTCACACCAAAGTCCCTATCCTATCCTATAGTTTAGAGGATTTTTTTTGACACAAAATACATATAGGAGTTGTTGAGGCATGCATGCTTGGTACACATGCATGTTTCAATAACTCACATATGTATATCTAGATGGCTTAGCTTAGGTTAGCTCAGATAGATCGCGATTTTTGCACAAATCATGCGACAGCCCAAGGCGAGGTGTGCCGTGCACCCTTGAGTTAGTCGCCCAAACATCCCAAATCGGCTGAGTTTCTTCAGCGCTCGCCTCAGTAGTTCGCTGAAGCTGGAAAGACCGTTCCAGGACAACAGCGTTTTCATTTCGAAAAAAATTCACAGCATAGAGAGAACTCTCACTTTACACGATTTTTTTAACCTTATTTGATACGTATCCCTATAGTCTGATGAATTGTAATAATATCTTCACAAAATATAGCCCATATTTTATTTTTAATATACAAGCTAAATGACAATAAAGTTTTATCAAAATCTACGGCGGAATTTTTACATGAGAGAATAACAAACACATATTTTGGTGAATTATGGAATAAGATACCTGGTAGTGTTTTCCTAACATGGAGCTATTTAAAAAGCAATTGAAACACGTTCTTCAAGGCCGGTAATGCAACAGAGGTGCCCGAAGAGGAGAAGATACCCAGATGGGACGCCGGCTTATTTTCTGCCCTTTGGCAAAAATAAATTTTTTGAGAGTACTATAACATCAAAAAATTGCGTAATTACGAATTACATTTCAAAGTACTTCAAAGTAATGGTTAATAATCAATTAATCTATTTACCGATTTATTTAAGTATATTTTATTTGTCAAAAACGCACCTTATATAACACTAAAGAGAAACGGCCGATATTTAGTCGAGAGTTATTCAAATACAAAAATATATGTAAAAGACATTTTAATATATGTCTTATGAATTTGAATTCCCTTATGTATTACTGTCCATTATAGTACGATCCAGTCGTATCCAACGTGTGAAATTAAATTCACGTCAATGTCTGGTAAAACGGAAATAGAATGTGGCGCGGCCACCGGAATACATCTGCGCTGTCAAAAATATGGTTCTATACCTTTTGATGTTACGGTGTGAAAATAACTTGATTATACTTTTATTTTCTTACATATGCATTGAATAGCTTTTCTGTAAATATTATACCTTTGGTTTTGGTCGTATTTTCGTGAAAATTTGAAAGTTAGGTTAGGTAGTTAGATTGTCCATGTTTTAAATTCGACCCATGATTCATTATTTTTGAAGGTGCAATATTATATATGTTTTTTTTACTAAATATTGGGCCTTCAGACATAATAAAGTTTATCACTACCTAGAGAGTTTGTTACCTGACAAATTTAAAAATAAAAATATCGGTTAAAAAAGAAAAGAAAAAAGAGATGTATTAGTTATTCAAATATACTTGATGTTTATTCAATTATTAAGAAAGTCAGATTCAAATGTCGTTTATGCTAAATTGAAGTGATCGAAATACTTGCAAATATAGTGTAAGTTGTGTTAACTTGTATTTAAATATCCCTTATCAGTTATTCGGAGAATATACGAGTGCTAATGCCAACATACATATATAACATAAAAATGAACGTGACTACGAGAATTCATTGTGTGGTTTAACTATTGTTGAGCTTAATAGTATTCAATATCGTATTGTTGTCTTTATGGCGATTTATAATGAGTAGCTTTCCCGGCAGTCCGAAAGACTTATATATGACTTCTGCTCACTAAATGTCAAAGATATTCTCCTCGTATATGTAGCCAGTTCGCAGGTATCGATTAAGCATTCAATCGCAACCTTAGCAGCTGTGACGCCGTAGTCCAAAAATCCGTCGTAGTTTAAAACAATCAATTCCTATTCAACGAACTTCACAGGTATATATGAACATAAGCGCGTCTCCTCCTTCTAAGGTTTTTAGAAATAAGCGGTAACGGACATATCCAAGTTTATCACTGGTAAATCCATGAATGGTGACCGAAGTCCGCCATATCCACGTTAAATATCGTTCCAAATAGAGTATAATTGTACACGTTCTCATGAGGGCGTCACGCCTACTGAGAGCGGAAATATCGCCAGTGGCACCCCCTCGAGGCGGATGCTGCGCGAGCGCTCGCGAGCCGCTTCCGGTGTGGCCTCGTTACATTCGCTTTGTGCGGACGTGCGAGTGGACGATGGCTAGTGATGTTAAATTACTAGTATGTCTTATCGACAAACCTTCAAATTAAGTTATATGATATTTTATTATATATTTATACATATGAGCATTTTTTTGCAGTTTTTTTCTTGGGCATCAGTCTAGGTACCTCAGCCCTACGGGCTTGATTAATTAAATATTATACTCGTCTTGTTATTTAAAATTGCCGATTGTATTATTGTAAATACTTTAATTTCTAAAGGTCAGGGCATACCGTACACGAAATGTTTAAATATTTATATGTTTTATATATATACGAGTGCATGGATTAAAATTGCTTTAATTGGACCAATATAAAATTGATATTTCTAAAGTTCATTGGATACTTTTTACATAAGGTAAGTTAATTTTTTAAATCTTTATATATACTCTTTGACTATAATCTCATCTGATGTTAAATTATGACGCGGTATAAGATAGTAAACATGATAAAACCGAAACGGAACTGGGTTTCAAGATCAGTTGCTGAAACACACCAACTAGTTTGGCGATGGATTTTTAAATCGAGTATGGCAACTACTCAGGCGGATTTAGGAAAAACCCTACCACCTTGCTTCTTTCTATAGCTTCATCGCGATCTTTTCATCCATCTAAAGTTCTAACTCTGTCCCAAGGATTCGAACCTACGTCAATCGATGCGGTATTTGACCACGCTATTAACTAAGCCATCAGCTTAATAATAATGGTAACTTAATAATAATCTAATACCCGTAAACAGAAATATCATAAATAACGTTATATTTCATTTAAAAGTAGATGAAAATAATAACCTTGTCTATTTCTAAGACCTATTACAAGCTGTTTCAATAGGTATCGGGTATATTTATAAGTAAATAAAAAAATCGAGGCAGCTATAAGAACTGTGGACAGAAGCGAAAACTCAAAACAAGGAAATATATGTATTTTCTTTTGAATTTTCATATTAATTATGGTGTGAATACATGAAACAATATTTAAAGTTCAGAATTTTTCTATGGAAATTATTAACATCAGTTTGGTTTCCAACCTCTTGGCACTCGGAGGAAAAATTATTTACATTATTATAAAATCTATTAATCAATCAAACGTATGATGAGCTAAAAAATATCATTATTACATCTCCACAAGCCCCTATACTACACGTCGCTATTCTGAAGCAAACCGCGCAAGCGCTAAATGGTCGGTCATGCTTACGTAGCATATCATGACAAGAAATTGTAAATTTATCTTCGGCCAAAACTACCTCTCAATGCGCCTAAGTTTTCACTTCAAAAACACGTAGGACTAAATTGTCTTTTTCCATTTTTCTATATATTATAGGAGGCAAACAGCACCTGACATGTTTGACTGTGTTAAGTAATCACCGCCGTCCATAGACACTAGCGAAATGAAGGGAGTCGCAAGTGCGTTGCCAGCCTATGTTTAGGGGGAGGGGAGGGGAGGGGAGGAATGGAATGCGGAGGAGAGAGGAGGGAAGGGAGAGAAGAGGGAGGGAGGAGACCTCCGGCGTTCTCGATGACCGCACGAAACGCAATAATGCAGGCACTATTACGTCACATCGGTTTTCTGAGAGTGAGTGGTACTACCCAGGGCGAGCCGAATCATACCTACTTTTTGGATAATTTTTTGAGTACAAATCTTATGAATCTATAAAATCTTATATATAAAACTAAAATCTAATATCGATAGTTGTTAATAAACAACACTATATTGAATTACAGCGAGTTTGTGAATGAAGCAAAATCGAGTGGCGATTCACTTAGTGTGATTTGTGTCCTATTTAGGTAATTATGATTATTAGGTTTTTCAACATAGGAAATAATCTGAACACTTTTTGAGAATTTTTTTATTGTTAAAATGAAGTTTTAATATTACCATGTGAATTTCTATTCTCGTCCACCACTAATGTCTGTACGCTGGGTATAGTATTTAGTTTTTTCTTCAAATTTTCCAAAAACTACGGCCACTCACATGAATCGGAACAAAGCATATATATAAAAAAATAAAGGACAATACAAAATCGTTATTTTATATTGCTGTTTTCTAGTGAAAGGGTTTTAAAAATATAACATACTAACTGAGCCAGCAACCCATTACGTATTATTTAATATTTGTAATGTACTTTCATGTATTCCGGTGAAGCTGTTAAGACTTTGATAGGTCAATAAACTATCCAGTTGGAGAAAAAAAAATGTATTTTCTGTGCTCATTTATATTTGTATCCAAAACCAGTATAAATGCCTATAAACTCTCATAGTAACAACTTTTTATTCTGTTGCTTCTAACTTTTCAACGTGTCCATTTTCTGATATTCGGTGTACAACATTTTTTTTTGAAATCATGTGACGTTTTTTTTCTATTCCGCACTGACGCCGGTAACCCGCGTCAGTCAATTCGTTCCGGGATACGCGTCTGATGCGAATTTCGACGTTCGACAGTTTTTCGTGTTCAACAGAAAAATACAAAATGGAACTTTCTCGAAAAATCTCATATATCTCAAAATTCTACATTTTCTATGTACAACAACAATTTTTATTGAAAGTACTTTATCTCTATTTGCTTTTATCTAAATTACTCAAAATATTTATGTCTGTATAGATGTTTTATTGAACGTTATTTTCTATTTTACTTTAAGTGCAGGCCAGTACCTATTGTTAAATAAAAATGTTCTCCTTGTTCTATTTAGACACTGTCAGCTTGGTATTTTTCCCTTGTTTTACACTAGAAAAGTTACTTCAACTTCAGTCAGTCGACGTCATTTTCTAATGCACAAAGGTTGAGTTTTTATTTTAGATGAGTGGTATTTTTAACCGGGAAATTATTTATTATGAACATAGATTGCGATAGCAACTGTATATTAATATTCATTTAATGTTATTGTTGTTATAAAAAAAATACGTGTGGCACTCGGGGACTGCCGCGGTAAAGCTATTACATAGCATTTTTTATTAACTTATGCAATTATAACTATTTATTTATTTTATTTATGCAGTATTTTTTTCCTTTGTTTTTTTTCTTTGATATTAATTCAAGTTACACTTTTTGAGCGTGGTGACCGATAAGAAAACATTTTTTTTTCTTTTATTAAATAAATGAGAAGTTAATATTGTTCAAAATATTTTTATTATCTGACAATACATGTAGGTTATTCAGGAAAACACTTTGTACACAAATTATACGAGTACAGATATTCACTGTTGTACATAGATGATAAATACCTATACACTAGTATACTTTCTCACAAACTGCTGATTACGTATTCGTCTAATTTCGGAGCAGCTCGTCTAGATCCGTGCGAGCTTTATACAGTCGTACCATATATACGTTAAGTGAACGCTCGGCCGAGCTACATGGTAGGCAGTGTGGGGGGTGTTAGGTTTTTTCCTTACGGAATTTTTGGATTCGGTCTTCACGCTCAAGGCCCGCGATAGAAGCTATGCAATATTTATTGAGGATAATCTGCACTCGATTCTCCTTATAAATCAATTTAAAAAATTGATGCTTAATATTTGACCTAGTTACCTAGAAAAAAAAATTATGCGTAATCCTCTACGCGTCTATGTTAAAAAACTGTATCAATGATCATCGAATGATTTCACTTTCACTTGAAAGATAACGTGGGAACGACATAAACAAAACAAAAGGGTTTATTGTCTGTTTTGTTATCGAAGGTTATTAACTTCGGGTCGCCCTTTGTAGCTTTTGGCAGAGGTCATTGGATTCTAGGCTTATTATGTTTGTGTTTATACTTTTGAAAGTCTCAGAACAAACTTTAATTTAGGTTTTCTTGGTCGTTTATTGGTATTTGTTCTGCTATTATCAATTTATATATTAAATGTGACCATGAACTATCATCTCTTAGAATACTGTAAGCAACTAATGTACTAGTATATTTTTGGTATAAATTGTTGTCAATTATTCTGCCGTTGGATATTTTTTTTTGTATCATACTGCAGTGAAGAAAATGACATATTTATTGCATAATTATTGCTTGTTCTCAAGTTGGGATATCAACGATCGAACATTGTTTTTGTCAATAATAATAATGCAAAATAAATAAACAATGCTATAACAATGGTATCAATCAATTGTTACCCATTTGCTAAGAGTAATGGATATTTTTTTTATTTTATTTTTGGCAACAAGTCTTCTAGTAGACTATTACTGGAATTGTCAAGTGAGTAACGATATTATTATTTCGTTGATATAATTTCAGTGAACTAACAAGATGGTGGCCGTCTTGTTAGAACTCTCTTGGGAGTTTTTGTAGCAAGTCATAATCAATGTTCCGTGGTATTATTTCCGATTCACTTTACTTGTACATAATAAGCAAACTATATGTTGTTTGTTTTTTTTCGAAATGACTACGCTATTGACCCAGCAAGGTCTTAACAGTTTCACCGGACTACTAAGGCGAGCGCTTAAGGCACTCAGCCGATTTTATTTTGGCAACCAGCTTAAGGGTGCACGGCAAACCTCGGCTTGGCTGTTGCCTGTTGCATGCAAAATCGCGATCTATCTTAGCCAACCTAGCTAACTATTCATATATGTATGAGTTGTTGAAACGTATATGTGTACCAAGCATACACGCCTCAACAACTCCTACACATATTTATTATCGGAGAATTGAGAGTTTTCAGTTCGATAAGGGAAAAAAAGTAAACCCTTCCACTTTCATGTGTAAGCTTGTAGGCGTGCACGTGTGTGGGGGTGATCGTGTAGTGTTGTAGCAGTGATGTATATTTGTGTGTTACCGTATCGCGCATGCAACGTACCAAATATGACGTAAGCACCACCAACAGTACACAATATAGAGCAAAATAAAATATAAAGATCACTATATGGTATCCCAAGATCCCACCAAAAACTCCACCAAAATGCCATAATTAATATTAGTTGCCAGCTGTTATGTTTTTTTTTTAAATTATAATCATAATAATATAGTACGTATTGATTTTTAATCAATTTAAAAACTATAAGTTCATAAAGATAGATTGTAGTCGTCACAACTTTGTATGCTGTATACGGATTCGGTATGCGGCAGGCGAAATGGATTGGCTTTACAATTGTGCGGGGCAACTATAAATTTGTCTTTTTATTGTTTATCTACCGTTTTGTACATTCTGTTACTGGGTACCATTTCGTATATGCATGAAGCTCCATCGTATATAAAGGCTTGGTCTACTTTTTCACGAAAATTTAAAAAAATCATTTATAAAATTTTAAACATCCACTTTAAGTAGATTAAAAATCTACAAATTTTATTGGGAATTTTTATTTTTATTAGGAATTTAATAGCTAATTAGAATACTTCATCTTTAAAGTACTATGTAATGCTCAGAATCGTATATATGTAGGTATATTGGTTGTTTATTTAACCTAGTAAAAGATATGTTTAGTTTGAAATAACGTTCTTGTATCAAAAATAAGCATTTTTAATGAAAAGTCTATGACTTACTACAAACTGTTTTAAGATTAAATGGTGTACTATCTCAAAAATACATGAAAATTGTTGCGTTTCGTTCGTTCAGTGAGAGCGTCGGACGCCCACCTTCCTATTCGGCTTCCCCTCCCCCTGTCCCATAGACATCTAGTAGTGGTAGAGCCACGCTGAAGCTATTATTGGTTTCAGCCTAAATGGGTCGGCTCGTCCGGGGTAGCACCACCCTCTCACAGAAAAGCGACGTGAAGTAACAGTGCTTACATTGTTGCGTTTCATTCGGTCAGTGAGAACGCCGGAGACCGATCTTCCCTTCCCAGGGGAGAGGATAGGTTATGTCCGACTCTCACGGACTAAAACCCCACGGTGTACCGACAGACCGTGTTGTTGGAGCGGCAAGGGATCGTTCTAGCTAATCAACCTTGTAGAGCCGCCCCAACTGTCCGCCAGGCGGAAGATGGCCGCCGGACTCCTACCTATAGGAGGGCATGTGCAATGAGGGCATGAGCCCCCCAACTACATCCTCTCAGGTCCGGCTACGGTGGCAGGACATGTTGGGTAAAGCGCCGCCTCCTCCTGCTGGTCCTCCGTTGGCGAAGACAGCCATTAAGGGGGCCGCCTCGCGGGCCCTCTCCGCCGCCTCCTTTTGCGAGATGACTTCCTCGCAAAAGGAGGCCATTGCTCGCCACACCTGTTCGCTGCCGAGCATGGCGGAGATCACACTCGGCAACGACAAATTCCCCCCTACCGCCGCCGCCAGAGTGTGACGCTGTCCCTCCCACGCAACACACTCAGAAAACGTGTGCTGCGCGGTGTCTTCCTCAGCGCCGCACTCGTGACAGGTGGCGGACGGCTCCCTGCGAACGATCCGGTGCAGGTACCACCCGAAACAACCATGCCCGATCAGTTCCTACACCAGCCTGAACGTCAGGGAGCCCCGACTCCTCCCTATCCATTCTCGCAGGACCGGGCGGACGACGTCGACGGTGTACGTCCCGAAGCGCGCGTCCGCCAGGTCCTGCATTCACCTTACTAGCGCCCCATCCCTACACTCTCGCCTCTTGGCCTCTATCTCCCATCTCGCACTGCGCAGCGCACGCACGTTGGCGGCACCGAAGGCGTCTGCCCAGACCGGTGCTCCGTAGATAGCCATCGCCCGCAGGACTCCCATTAAAAGTCGGCGGCACTCGGCACCCGGCCCCCCAATATTGGGGAGCAGCCGACCGAGTGCCGCCGCCGCCCCAGTAATCCGCGGTCCGAGCCCCGCAAAGTAGGGCTCGAAACGCCAGCGCCCGTCCACGGTGAGGCCCAAGTACTTCATTTGGGCCCCCACCCTGATCTGGGCGTCCTCCACCATTATGTGGACCCCAGATGGTGGCTCCCGCCGAGGCCTGTGAAAAAGAATAGCCTCGGTCTTCTTGAGGGGCACCCTGAGACCCACCCTCCTTATGCGCCTGACCACGAGGGTTGTGGCCATCGTGGCCAGGCGCTCCACCTCCTTCCAGTCTCCTCCCCGGGCTACGACTAGGGTGTCATCCGCACCGATCTTCCCTCCTCTTCTATCCTTTCCCTCTCCATTTCTCTTCATTCCCTCAAACACAGGCTGGCAACGCACTTGCGACTCCTCTGGGGTTGCTAGTGTCTATGGACGGCGGTGATCGCTTAACAACAGGTGACCCGCATGTTCGTTTGCCTCCTATATGACATAAAAAAAAACATGGTGACAACGCACTAGCGACTCCCCTGGTGTTCTAGTGTCTATTGACGGCGATAATCACTTAACATCAGAGGATCCACCAGTTAGTTTGCTTCCTGTGAATAAAGAAAAATTATAGTGTTTTAATCTCGTATATTTCGTAGATAAATTGATTCAGGACCACCGTTGTGCTTGCATTAGGCTAGAGTAGATTGTTATAATCTTTTTTTAGTTTTACTTCTCAAACTCTTGGTCTTTATCTAAAAAATATCACAATTTTTTGTATGTCATAGGCGGCAAACGAACATGCGAGTCACTTAGCTTTATGTGATCACTGCCGTCCATAGGCACTTGCAACACCAGTGGAGTCGCAAATGCGTTGTCAGCTTGTGTTCGGCTGGGGAAAGGGGCAAGGGGAAGAGGAGGGTGAGGGGCGAGGAGAGGGGAGGTGGTCCTCCAGTACTCTCACTGACCGAACGAAATGCAACAATGCAAGCATTGTTACTTTACGTTGGTTTTCTGTGGGTCGGGTGGTAGTACCCCGGACGAGCCGACACATTTATGTTGAAACCAGTAATAGCTTCGGTGTTGCTCTACGACCTACATATCACGATCACTCCATTACGTGTAAAGTTTCAAGTAAATCATGAATTTGGTAAGTATCACACGTTCAGCGATGTATGTTTTATTGTCGTGGAGAAGTGGGGCAAACGGTGTGGTACTTATATTTTTCTTCTGTATACAAGATATATTCTTCAGATAATAAGCGATACAGACACATTCCCGGGTATCCACTAGTATATAAATATAATATAAAACCATCATCATAATTCGATTCTAAATCACTGGAGATCAGATTTATAGTTCCTTCTATTTTTAGAAGAATTTTCTATGGGTCGTGGTACTTTTACCTTTATTAAAGTAACCTATACATATAATACGAATGTTAATGTAACATGTACGTACTTTTTCGACTTTCGTGAAAAAAAAATGTTGCATATATCTAGGAATAAGCAACAAAATACATTCCATTTTTAGAAATATCTGTCTGTCTGTATGAACACGCATCGCTGCTAAAGTACTGAGTTCAATATAAAACCATATAAAGAGAATCATAAAACGTATATTCGAAAATAGTTTAGTTTTAGTTACATTAAAATCGGTCTACCCTATCAAATGTTATTGTAACTTTAATGACGACGCGGCGTAAGTACGAGTGAAAGTAGATAAGAAAATGGACTTAATACATTCAGATGATTTCGTTAATCACTATTTTTACGTAAGGTTCCACGCGAACAAAGTTGTGAGCACAGCTAGTATATAATAATAACCTGTAAATATAGATCATAAAGTTAAAAACATTAACCTTGTTTCTTTTAAAAATGAAATTATTAAAAATTATATCATTGTAATGGGAACTTTTAGCGGGATCTTCGAATGTCACGTGGTGGATTCTATATTTTATTCATAATCTTGACTAATTGGAATCTATTTATTGTTGGTATATTACGTAAATATAATATGGATTCTGAATTACCACAAGAACTCCCCGGAACTTCCAACAAGAGGACCACCATCTTGTTAGATTGAATGATCACAATACACTTATTACCAATAGACATTGGCATTAATAATCTACTAGAATCATTTATACTACAGATACAAAACTGTATGTAGGTACGTGATCTTGTTGTAAACTCTACACTTATCAGTCTACTTCTAATTAATTAAATATAGTCTATACTAATATTATAAAGCTGAAGAGTTTGTTTGTTTGGTTGAACGCGCTAATCTCAAGAACTACCAGTCCGATTTGAAAGTTTCTTTCAGTGTTAGATAGCTTATTTGTCGAGGATGACTATAGGCTACATATAATCACGTTAAAACAATAGGAGCGGAGCACTAATGAAGAATGTCCTATAATCGGGCTATTTTAAGAGCATCCGCTGCGTGTCAGTGTCAGTATTATATGCCGTGGTAACATGATAACATTCTATCGGAAATATTATTAGGGTTTATTTTGTGTTCCTGTTCAAAAGTTTATTCTAGGTTATTTTTAATTCCTATTTTTGATTATAAGTAGTACGTTGCTATCGCAAACATTTTTAAAGTCTATTTTGTGCTGCTATTCTAAAAGGTTAGTAGAAATAATATTCGTCCCTCACAATACAGGCGAAGGAATTAATCCATACTGCCAATTCTGAAATTGTCAATATAGGTAGTTCTTATGTATTCTCTATATATAAGCGCCAAATCTTCTATATAATATTTCGTAAGTTTTTACTTCTTAATTTTCAACACCCCAGAATATATGCTCCGTGGTATTATTTCACTTATGCATAATAAACAAACCATATTACATAAAACGCCGCCAATTTAACACAATATAGAGTCAAATAACACAAAATTATTAATAAAATATAAAATCCCCTACATAACAGACTGAAATCCCGTCAAAAACTCAAAAAGTTTATTCTGCGTTAGTTTTGTTCCCAATTATTGGTTTGTGATATATTACGTATTATAATAACAAAGCGTTTGCATATATTATTCAAATAAATACTTTTTGATGAATACATATATCTGCGGTGCTACAAATATCAAGATTTTTTTTAATTCTGTCGATATATCTGTTTGTTTATCTGTTCCGGGTTATCTCCGAAACAGCTAGACCTATATGAACGGTTTTGTTTTCTTAGAAATGACTACGCTATTGACCTAGCAAGGTTTTAACAGCTTCAACGGACTACAAGTAATATTTGAACGGGAATTTTACGGGCAAACAACTAACTAATTAGCTGTTTTATTTTAAGCTAGCGAGTTCAGCAGACGATACCCGATATTATATCTATATAATAAAATATTTGAACACATATTGTTCGATAATGTATAGCTTAATATTTTCATTACTTTCTTATATAGTATAAGTGAGCACTGAGGGTGATACATAGTAGTTTAAAGTTCCAGCTATGTGGCTTATGATAAATCCCATCCCATTCGATACACTATTAGTTTTCACACATATAATGTACATCTTACCTGTTACTGTAGATGATGAGCGTGTCATACTTATAAATATTTTTGAAAGAGTATTATTGTTATTTACACATGTAATAACAATTTTAAATTTATTTAATACATTCAAAAAACGCGTGCGGAGCCGCGGGTAACAGCTAGTTAAATATAAAGTAGACGCGCGAAGCAGCATAGTTACAAACTTACCTCTAAAATACCTCTCTCTTAAGAGGATATACGAGTATATCAGATTATTGTGATTCCAACTACTATTCGGTAACTTTAAAGCACATAGTGAATTAAGATGCACGTTTCCTATACTGTGTGGTTGTGTCTAAGTTATGTGATTACGTATTCCGTAAGCGCGAAACTCACTAGTTTCCAATACCCACTGACGAACAGAATTTGAAACTATGTTTAGATTCGTCTAGCCTCGAGTGCGAGTATTATTTTGGTGTGCTGAATATTTTATGATGTTACACGGAACGAGGTACGGATACGACATAGTGTGTTCGAAGGATGTTTATAAGTGGGAAAGCGTATCAAAGTAATTTTTCTTATATCTATTATTATTACCACAATGTTTTATCTCTTTCTGTTGTCTAGAATATATAATACATATAAAAAAAATCGGGGCAGTCCTGTTTTTTTTTTTTTTAATTTTAAGATCAATTATAGCCTTATTACTTGGTGGCAATAGGCCTTCACTTGGTCTTGGTCAAAGCCTTTAGATTTTAGCCTTTAGATATAGTAGATCCAGATATTATCCTCTACAACCTCACAACACACAAACTTTTCCTCTTTATAATATTAATATAGATAAAAAAGAAGCACGTGCTCCAATGTACTATTATGATTTTTACACATATAATTAATTTCTAACGCATATATTAGATATAAAATCATATTACATTATCAGATAAAACCTCTTCATGTGTAGACACGCGTATATAATCATTTTTATAATAAACGTAAAAAACATATATCTAATAGCTAATTTCGCATTTTTATTGCTTTCCACAAGGAAAATATCCTCAGTTGTACACACCCAGTCACTCTGATATCATACATATAATTTATAAGAGAGAAAAAGCAATAAAACTTAATGTAAACGTGCCGAGTAGACGATGTTTGTCGAAATCCACGCGAAGGCTGTAAACATGGCCATATAAGTAGGCCCCTCGAGCACCGAGAAATTTCCCCTATATTACCTCATTCACTGGTAAGTGCTCGGGGCGGAAGATGTCTATAAAATTTGGTTATAAAACAACCATACCTAATAGGGTAAACATATTAGCCTAGACGGCGGAGACGTTTCTCACCACCTGTAGACTCTTTACTTTGATTTCGTAACTTGAAAATTCATAATTTGAATAATTGAATATAAAATAATTTAGTAATTTTAGGCAACAAAATAGGTATAATCATATTTGTATTTATTGAAGACTAGCCTCTGCCCGCAACTTCATTAGCGAGGAATAGATAATTTGGGCTAACACTAACACGCAGCGGAAGCTCTTAAGAGGAAAAAACCCCGATTTATAAACATTCTTCATTGTTGCTCCACTTCTATTGGTTTTAGCGTGATGATATATAGCATACAACCATCCTCGATCAATGAGCTATGTAAAACTGAAAGATTTTTTCAAATCGGATCAATAGTTTTTGAGATTACTCCCTACCACGTCACAACCTCACAAACTTACAAACTTTACCTCTTTATAATATTAGTATAGATGTAAATTAGTATAGACTAGCGGACCTGGCAGATATTGTACCGTCCAGATAATCACTGGTCATTTGGTGAAAATTATATAATTGGTGTGTTCTGGCAATTGCATCTAAGAGCCAGTCACCTCTAGGTTTAAGTTTTTTGGGGTGTAAGGGGTGTCAAATAACATCTTAAGACTTGAGACACCCAAGCTAAAAATACCGCTCAGCGTTTCTAAGGAAATGTTCACTCCGACAATTCAATGGATCGTGTTAAAATTAGTGAAATAAAAACCCTTAATGTAGTTTTACTGTGAATATTTATGGCATAGGTGTTTCAAATATCCAATAGCGTTGTCTCACTCTCGTTATATTTTCCAACCTCTCGACCGATGCGACGTTGAGCGAAAAATAATAATTTCCGTTATTGCCAATATATGAAGAGATGTTTCGATATCCGACGTATAACGGGTCACGTTTACTGTGTGAAGTTTTATATCTATTCACATGTATAAAAATATGTGTCAGTATATGTATTCACGATGGATAAATTCTAAAACCGCTTGACCGAGCACCACAAGTAATAACAGGAATAAATAAAAACAAATGCGCGTGAATGTGTAGTCAAAGCGGTCTTCTAATATTTACTTTATATTTTAAAATAGAAAATACAAATATATGTAAACCCATCTTATAAGAACGTCTGCACGTATTTGGCAAATTATTTTTTCGTTATGCATCTCACAACCCAAACACTAAACAATCGTAACACATACAATTTTCATTTTTCCACTCGAAATTTTTGCATGTATATTTGAGAATATTTAAAAAAAAATTATCGAAATAAAAATTGAAAAAAATAGATCCAAGTTTAAAAAGATGAATTTTATTATAACAATGCAGAGTGCAAAGTTTGTTAAAAAAACGGACCATGTGCTATAGTTTTTTTTTAAAGCTTGTACGCATACACACAATTAAAGTGCAAAGGTAACATTTTATGTTCGAAACTTTTATTACAGACCGTCTCTAAAAGAAAAGTGTTTTTACAGAGTACGGAACTTTAAAAAATCATATCTCGAAATTTTCAAGTATCACATTGAAACAAAAAATACGTGTTGATTATTTTGGATAAAAAACAAAAAAAAATCGAAAAAAAAAATTACTTTAAATTTTCCGTGAAATGACCCATATACATTTATAGCTATTTCCTTTTCGTTTAATAAAATCCAATTTACACTGTTTAAATAAGTTTAACTTCAATAATTATTTTAATGTAACTGGCTTGTCTACAAACTAATGTATTGAAATACCTAAAAAAATATTGTCCTAAGCTTTTGAATACTGCTGTACATGTTAATTCTTTCTATCTTTTTCTCATTCCTAGAAATTCAAGTGACCGTTATAATGTTATGAAAGTTATCTCAACTCTTTTTACATGAAACGTCTGAGTAAAACCTTATTCATTATTTGATTGAACGCTAAAGCGCTTTTCATTGCACCTGTCAGTTATTTCCTACCAACTTTAGAACTGCGTCATATTACAAAATAAGAACTTATGTGGACTCACAGTAAATATGTAAACTAGTATAGGTACGTGTGTAGGGCTATTAAAGAATATTTTGTGTGAAAGGTGCGAATATGTGTGAGAATTTCGAGTGCATGAGGGTACATATGCGAGCGAAGGTTTTGATTTCAATAAATGTTATGAGCAACAACAGTAATAAGTATTATTGAAACGGTGTACGGTTTTGCGCATTTACCCTACAGGACTGTAATGTGTTTACACTGAAGTAATAATCGTTAATGTGATATTAAACTGATGTTTTAAAAGCGATATAAAAAGGATTTAAAACAATCGGCTTTTGTTTATTGTTGTATTCCTCTAGTGCATGATTACTGAAGTATTTTACTGGGATTGTATATTTTGTTTTGACTTATTTGAATGTAACAATAATGTGAATGTATTAATGATCCATATTATTCCAAGTGTTATGGATACAAAGCGGAAATTATTGATCCTAGACATAATGTGTCACTAACATCAGTTACTTACTTTGGTCACAGATTCTATTACGGACACTGCTTTGTGGATATGTTATAGATCTGCTTTAACCGATGATATCGTTTTTCGTAGTAGCAAATCGATAGACGATACAGGTTACTATTATTCTGAAAAAGGTCAGTCATAGCATAACAAAAAAATGTGGTAAATTGTTATTACACAGATGTAATAATATCAATTTCAAAGCGATGATGGTTCGATTTAGGTGTGAATCCTTACGAAAGATCCGGTGTTTACGGTGAAGAAGAACATCATACTGCAACCATATCATGGTAGTAGAGATTTTATTTAAGTCCTTAGATAGCAACCACCCATAGATGCATACCGGTAGCTGCATTTGAGAGCAAGACTCTCTGGGTGTTATTACAGAAAAAAAAAAAACGTATTGAATACTTGCTTTAAAGAGGTTACGTTCTAAATGCACCGCGCTCGCTGAATGCTCGACATCTTGCTCTTCTGTCTCGCTTTGGTTAGAGTAGGTTAGACTTAAGAAAAAAGGATAACGCGATCTTGCCTCGGGCGAGCGCCGTGCATTTAGTACGAAACGTTTAAAGAAAGCATTTAATACGTATTTAACTTTTTTGTAATAACGTTTATGTTTAATGTATTTACCATCTTCGTCTATATCATTATTTAGTGTTATGTGAGATTGTAGTAAAACGCAAAAATCTATAGAATATAAAAAAAATAAACTACTATGGAACAGGTAATCCATATAGATAGTCCTATATGTAAAGCACTTTACCAATAAACAATT
Organism: Antheraea mylitta; assembly: GCA_014332785.1. Taxonomy (NCBI): domain Eukaryota; kingdom Metazoa; phylum Arthropoda; class Insecta; order Lepidoptera; family Saturniidae; genus Antheraea; species Antheraea mylitta. The sequence continues at coordinate 3,626,123 of JACEII010000033.1, forward strand.
GATTTGTTACATTATAAAATGAAACGAGTCCAATTTTAATTGCTCATACATATTTTTTTAAGTTTCCAGATTTTATACAACGTGAACGAAGTCCATTTTTTACTGTTCATAAGATTATTATTAATACCCGTCAAATTTTACATACTAGCGGCCTTGCCCCACCCTGATAAAACAAAAAATATTAACAAAGTATATATCTAAACCTTCCTTATTAATAACTTTATCTATAGATGAAAACCACATGAAAATCCATTGCGTAGTTTTTGAGTTTATCGCGAACAGACAGACAGACGTCGCAGAAGACTCTGTAGTATGCTCACACGATTATACTTTATTATCAATCATTTTAAATTTCGCGCCCATCAGAAAAACTATAAGCACGATGAGTAGATTAAATAGATCCCAGATAACCCGACCGCAATGACAACATTTTTCTCTACATTAATACGATGTTAATTTGAAATTATGTTTTTTTTTTAATTAACACCTAAACTTTTGTAGTTTGCGGCCGCGACACCACGACTAAAGCATGTCCTTGTGGCTCATTTAAAAAAACAGTTGAGTACCACTGCTCCAGACAATAATCAGTAGATAATTATAATTATTCTGTATGAGCTACAGCTTAAATCAATGTATCAGTGTAGTTTTTGTCCAGCTGACCAAACAATAAGATGGAGAAAAGACAAAAAAGTATCCTTGCTAAAGACATCGAGGTTACCGACTTATACGCACAACACAACGTATATAGAATTGGAGGGTTCAAACTCTTTATGCCACGACGCGTGCAAACTATGATCTTTAAACCCTAAGGACACTATTTTTCACATTTGCTTTAGTTAAACTAAACATGCTTTCAGTTCCTTTATCCCAAATGGGGATAAAGTCAACACTTTCAAGAAAGGTAAAGAATATTCGACGTGAGATAAAAAATTGAAGTGATATTGTTATATATTCTATAATAATATGAACCAAGAGTAAGTAGCCTTAACTGAAGTACGATATATATTCAGACTGGCACAAGATACTTGGAGTAAATATTAACAACTTAATATTTTTAGTTGAAAATT
>JACEII010000033.1:3632189-3707162 GCA_014332785.1 Antheraea mylitta
GTAATTGTCACCTCGATTAATACATGACTATCGTTAATACAATTGATTGTTCTAGTAGTAAATTTAAATGTAAGAGCTTTGGCTTCGGTTAACCGCGTGAACTTTGACGCGAGAAATAGACGACTTGCCGCTATACTACGACTTCTGATTAAACTTAAATTACTCACGCCTCCCATGTTTGAACGTGTCACGGGATTGACAATCTTATGGAGCGATAGGAATTAGTGTATGATCAATGTTTACATAAAAATTAAATTGAATTGCACTTCGTTTAACTGGGGTACAAAACGACTGAAAAAAATCTGACGAGAACGTTAGTTCAATATAGAGGACTTTAAAAAATGGAATATTAATATTACGTTTCTTCTCTATAGGGGTTAATCAGTAGTGACAAAATTTAACAGTCGTAATGTAAAATTGGTAAAAGGTTTATATGGAAATAGTAATAACAAAGTTACAATGATTAAAAATAGTAATACCCTGACAGCTGTCATCTCCGAAACATGTCAACACCCTGTGTAAAAACAATACGATGTTCGTTCAACGTAAAGTTTTTAAACGGTTTAGTTTCGCTCCAATGTAGATATGTCGCGAACACGGTGAGAACTCCATTAAACTGACCGCTCGCTTTGATTTAGGTGCGTACGGTCCCAAAGCGACCCGTGTTAAAGTTTGCTGTTTTTAAATTGCTAATTTTAGTTCGTAAAAATATGTAGTAAACTAGTCTAAAATAAAACAACCTGTATCATCTGTTATAACGTCAGCTATTTACTAGTGAATTTCCGTTAAAATCGGGCCAGTTGTTTCTGAGATTACCCGGAATAAGCAGACTAACAGAAATTTTAAAAATTATTTTTTTCTTATTATTGTAGTAAGCATGTATACTTTTCGGTCCAGTCAATTAGAACGTTTTTATTTTGCATGCAGACAATTTATTTTGTTATATGTATGAGATATCGGGATACCATATTGCCGAAAAAGTATGCATCTAACAAACACGGATCGAAGAAAACAAGGTGAAAAATTTGTAGTCTCAGCCGCTAGAAAAATACTTCTGGTTTTTTGTTTTGTGAAATGTAGTTTGATAATTGAAGCTCATAGACAAATAAAAAGGGTTACTAAATGCGCCTTTCGTTCCTGATTCTGAGTATATATAGAACATAAAATATTGCGAAAAATATTGTTGTAACGCTCTGCTATTAAAAAAAAAAACATGGACAAATTTCGTTATGAATCGTTTTATCTACAGGTGAAAACCGCATGAAAATTCGGTCAGTAGTTTTTGAGTTTACCGCGAAAAGACAGACAAATAGACGTGGCAGAGAACATTGTTTTATGATATGTAGTCATGTATATTTTTAATGATAATATGTCTTTTCTGAATCAAAACGCAGTAAATGAAAACTTAATGCACCACAATTTTATTGTTTTCCCGGCTTTAACCTTAATTTTAGGCGCCTATCTAAAATAAGAATCGTGTACCGGAAAAATTCACAGCACAAAAAGAAGAGACGCTGAAAATAAGTAAATTGGCATGTATACGATGCCCGAGTTGATAAAATCCTCGAAAAGCATAGAGTTTTTCAAAGCAAAAACGCGCCGCGGCGCCGCTGATTACCTTCATTTTCTTGGGGCACGCGTTCGCCCCGGGGGCATCCATTCACCCTGGCACAATTTATTTCGCCTCATCAAAACGTCAACACGTTGACGTGTATTTTAGGGATTTTAATCGGGCGCCCCCCGCCCCTTTCGCCGCGGGCCGTGACTACACCAGCGCCCCCTATGTAAATTGCTGTAGACCCGTTTGTTCCCGTAATTGTTTTCGTTGTGGATTGACACGTTTGCTGCGTACACGGTTTTAGTTTTGACGCGTCTTTGGTGTTGAATTTGTCGACATCGTCTCATAAAGTGGAAAATTAATTGGTTTCAATATATTACTAGGAATATACAATCTATGATGATGTAATCATTATCCGATACGAAATATATATAAGAGTTGTTGAGGTATGTATGCTTGGTACACATATATGCTCCAACAACTCATATATGTATGAATAGTTAGCTTAGGTCAGCTCATATAGATCGAGAATTGCACGTATCAGGCAACTGCCGAGGTGTGCCGTGCACCCTTGAGCTAGTTCCTCAAATAGAATCGGCTGAGTGCCGCAAGTACTCGCCTTAGTAGTCCGGTGAAGCTGTTAAGACCTTGCTGCGTCAAAAGCATAGCAAAAAAAAAATGACGTAATTTAGTTTTTGATAATTGTAAGGGGCACAGAAGGGAAAAGACACAAATTTCATTAATTTTTAAGCTATACTTCTTTTGGCGCTTTTGTGAAAAATTATACGTACTTCTAATACGTGTACACACACACTTTTTTTCATACTTACTAGTACCCTTGGCTATGTTTCCTTAAAATGAATTGTTATTGCATTGTAAATACGTAATTTTATATAGATTAATTGTGAGACGTTTTTATTGGCATACCTATTTAAACCCTAAGACCCTTTACCTTTTTTAATCTACGCCTGTTAAAGTTTATCATTACTCCTTAGCCCTCAGGGAGAAGTGATATGGTCTGTATAATAGATAGTATTCTGGAAAGGTTTTTATGGGTTTGCAAGTCTTATTTAAGTCGATCCACGCAAACTACAGATACTTCAATTTTGGTATATACATTACAATAACTTGCAAGGGTCTACCTAAAATGGTCACTGCCGTACTTTGCTATTAATAACCGTACACATATAAGCCTGTAGTACCAGAACCAAACGATAATAGGTTAACAATTCAGAGAATTGAATCAGGACACTACTTATACTGCTAGGTGCCTTTCAGTCCGCAATACACCAGCGCGAGCTCTAGTCTGACTACAATTCTACAACAGTCAAACCTTGTACAGTTTTATAGGACACTTATTATTTGATTGGATCGTCACTACCAAAATCAATGGAACCCCTCAAATAATAAAAAAAAGTTGAGGCAGTCATAAAGACTGCTGACAAAAGTGAAAACTCAAAACAATGATATAAATGTTTTTTTTTCTTTATGTCGTAGGAGGCAAACGAACAGATGGGTCACCTGATGTTAAGTGATCACCGCCGTCTATAGACACTTGTAACCCAAGTGGAGTTGCAAGTGCGTTGCCAGCCTGTGTTTGGTGGAAAAGGGAAAGGGGGTAGGAGGTGGAGGGAGGGGCGAGGGGATGGGAGGTGCTCCTCCGGCGCTCTCATCGATCGAACGAAACGCAACAATGTAAGCACCGTTACTTCACGTCGGTTTTAAGTGAGAGGGTGGTACTACCACGGACGAGCCGACCCATTCATGCTCAAGTCAGTAATAGCTTCAGCGTGACTCTACCACCTACTAAATGTGATCTGTTTTGAATTTTCATATTAATTGTAGCGTGGATGACAGTATTTCAATTTAATATCTTCATTATTGAAAGTGTATTAATCAATCAGACGTATGAGTTGCATAATATCAATATTATAGGCTCGTCATACTTACGTTGCATGTCATGACGTGAAATTATAAATTTATCTCTTGCCATCAACAAACTCAACGTGCCTAAATAAGTTTTCACTTCAAAAAGACTTTAAAAAGCAGTCAGTTTCGCGAGGCCCTACAAAACCAATGCTCATAATTATTTTGTACATTTTTACACCAGAAACATTTCAATTCCACTCGCAATGTATTCTCAAGTTAAACATCCTGTCTCATTGTAAATAAATAATTATAACACTGGTACCGTATTCTTGCTTTTCCGGTTCTAGATATAATTCGTGGAGCGTTTCCAGTGTCCTCTGGGAGCGGGCTGGTGTCGAGCCGCAGTCGTGATCCCCCGTCCATTTGTTACTCGTTACACCAACCCGGCCAACTAAATATTATGAATAATTAATGCGGAAGCATCCAACAAGATAATTATATCTCGTTTTTGTGGCAGAAGACGGCGTAATGGGGCGCCGGTGGTTTTCTGTGCACGAATTTATAAATGATGTTCTGTGGTACGTTAAAAGGATAAATACTATTATTATTATACGACGCATTTGTCGTAGGTCAATCTTTTTAAACAGACATTTAATTTGATAGATAGTTCTATAAACATTATTATTTATATTTCACTAGCTGCCACCCGTGACTACGTTCAAGATTTTTTTTTTATGTCAAGCAAACGAGAAGGTGGGTTACCTGATGTAAAGTGATCATCACCGTCCATAGACACCAGCAACATCAGAGGAGTGGCAAGTGCGTTACCAGCCTGTGTTAGTGGGAAAGGGGTGAGAGGGAAGGAGAAGAGACGGAAGGGAGAGAGAGGGAGGTGGGACTCCGGTGCTCTCACTGACCGAACGAAACGCAACAATGCAAGCACTGCTACTGCACGTCGGTTTTTTGTGAGAAGATGGTACTACCCCGGGCAAGCCGACTCATTCATGCTGAAGCCAGTAATAGTTTCAGCGTGACTCTACTACCTAGCGGCCACCCGTGACGTTTTGACGTATCCCTGCGGAGTAGTATTGTTTTTTTGAAGGCAAGCTAACCTATATCGTTTCCTATACCTCTGAAAACAAGTGTGTAAAAAGTCGTGATGATCGGTTGAATAGGTAGTGTGAAAGCGCATCAAACAAACTAATTCGATTTTGCATCCAAATATTAGATGTATAGCATAAAATCTCTGTCCATATAAACACTCTTAGATTTGCGAATTATAATGGTTTGGTTACCAAAAAGGTATTCGAGATTTTTAATCTTGGATATATTATATCATATTTATATATACAAACTACAACAAAAGGTATACATGCTAGATAGGATATTTATCTGCCTAATAGCAGAGACAAATGAGCGTGCGGTGTCTATCTGTAAACCTAGTTAATTCATCTTCACTTGCTTTGGTTCTGTTGGTCTGTACCCGGCCGTAAGACTAACGAAACATCTTCTTTATATATTAAATTCTTGTGTCAGTGTGTATGTGACTAAACTCCTCCTAAATGGCTGGATAAGTTTTGATGATATTTTTGGTGGGTCGAATAGTACTACCCCGAGCGATCCGACCCATTCATGCTGAAACTAATAATAGCTTCAGCGTGGCTCTACCACCTACAGATAAATAGATACTACCTACAGATAGTAAACGCGTGTAAATCCTCAAGCACAGCCAGTAAAATATGCGATTGTCTAAAAAGAAATCTGAACATATTCTCAAATCGTCACACAATAAAAGAAACTATTTTTAACCCAGAACGAAACTCATTGAATAATAAAGAAGTTAAGCATGCGTTCTCTTTTGACGGTTGGTGCGTTATTTACTTACAGTGCCTCATATTTTTCTCGTTTAAAAAGTCCTCCGAGGTGCCTTTGATCTCTTTTGAGACGGAATCAGGCGCCTCACGTGAACGAGGGGTGAATTTTCAGAGCCTACGTGAAAGATTAATTCAGGTGGCATTTAACGCTATTTTGTATACGGTCCAAATTTTTATACATAAAAAATCTACTAAATCTCTCGTCACTCACAAATTGAGTAAAACATTCTTTTTTTTTGGATAAAAGAAGAAAAAGAACACTCTTTATTTTCAGTTGAAAGTTTTTTATTTGATAGAGTTAATTAGACAACTGACGGTTTCTTGAAGTTTTGTACGTCTTTTGCAAACTCGAAATAGAAGGTTCTAGACAAAATCCCTTTTCACGTGCAGTCGTGTGGCTGAGAAGTCGTCGGTCTATAGTAATGAGAGCGTTGCAATCATCACAATGAATGGGAAACGCTGAGATACGGTGAATCCTCCGCGCTGAATGCTGCGTCCTTCTACTCGACTGTCTCTCAGGGTGTCCATACTTCAGTTTTTTTTTTTTTTTTTTTATTATTTACAAATTTTACAATTCCAATGGCACAAAGTATATTAAGTTTAATGTTTTATACTGAGAGTAACAAAGTTTATTTTAAAATTATAGTATTAATTTTACAATAAAGTATCCAAGTCTATTTATTTCTTGTTTTCAGGCCTATGAACGAAGGTTTGTAAAAAATCGGTCGAATTTTAATTCAAATACAAAATATTAGAAATAAGCTACCTCATTATTTTTCGAAATGAACTTTTTTTCCAACTGACTACGGTATTGACCTAGCAAGGTCTTAACAGCTTCACCGGACTACAAAAGCTATCTCATGTTTTAGTCTCTGTATTCTTTACCAAAGGTTGTTTTTAGGTATTAAGCTCCAAAATAAAGTACCACAGTATATTACCGATTTACCGGAAAATAAGCTCAAGCAAACAAATAACATTGCCAAAAGGTTGTTTTTTATAGACTAGAATCAATTTAGTGAACGAAATTGATGTCTGCAAAAAGCACCCTCTGTATACCATCGCTAAGAAACTGTAAAAAATATGCAATTGTAGCGTTTTGATGAAAAAAGAAAAACAATATTGGTCGTATATTTTCCGAATAGGCGGTGATATTTTTGATATCATAAATCGTTTATTAAAACAGTTTTGAATCATAATGTCGAATACTTATCATTGTGTCGTCATATAAAATTAATTGTTCTTTTTTCTTTACTACAATACTTGAATCGTGCAAAATAAGAAATAGTAATATACTAGAGAATACGAATATTAAAGTATAATTACGAGACTATGAAAGTTTGCGTGACAAATATTTGTATTAACATTATGTTAGATCTAACCTTTAGCTTTGTGGTGGCAGATTTTTCGATGATTCGAAAAACGCGAAAGCTAAATCTTATTTATCAGGATTATATTATTTAATCCTACTAAAATCCACTTTTGTATGATATTTTAGACCACGTAATATTTCGTATTTTCTATAGTTAAGTGTATTCATTTAGTAATATATTCAGTAGTTTTTGACTTCATCGCGAATAGGCAGACGTGTGATAAGACTTCCATTTATTATATGTAGTTAATTTAATATTAATAAACCCAGTTTTTATGTACATTTGAGATCACGTGATATCTCGCATTTTCTTTAATTAGGTGGATTGACTGATGTATCAATACGAGGGGCCAAGGATAATAGGTGGATGTATGTTTAGTGTCTACATGATTCGTGGTCACCCTACAATAGGACTTCTCTTTAATTTGTCCCGCACTCGTAGGGCACTGAAAAGATATGGCCCGACGACTGTGAGGACGCTCTCGACTTGGAATATGTATGATGAAAAGATTTTTTTGTCCATTTTTCCTTTTATTTCAAGAAATATTATGCAAAAATGTTTCTGTTCGCTTACAATAGGCGTTGTCTTTTCCCTTTAATTAAAATTGTTTTGTATTTTTTTTTTGTTAATAATGCTGCGATCACTCGAAGTCAAAGTATTTGATGAAAAATGTATTCTCGTTAATTAATGTAATTAAAGAAAACCTACATTTTTCTGTCAAATATTATTTTACTTAACATATATGATTTATATATTTGGTATATAACTGTATTATATTACTAGGCGTGCGTTTATTTTTTTAGCCCGTGGAACACAGCCCATCCCCAAATTTATTTCGTTTTCGTACCTTATCAAGCTCATTTTATAAATCTACATTTAATAGTCAGAGGTTTTTTTTTATATAATAGGAGGCAAACGAACAGGCGGGTCACCTGGCGTTAGGTGATCACCACCGTCCATAGACAATAGCAACACCAGGGGAGTCGCAACTGTGTTACCAGCCTGTGTTTGGGGGAATGGAGGAAAGGGGGAGAAGTAAGGTAGGGGAGGTGGGTCTACGACGTTCTCACTGACGGAATGAAATGCAACAATGCTGTAGCACTGTTACTTCACGTCGGTTTTTTGTGAGAGGGTGATACTTTCCCGGGCAAGCCGAGCCATTCATGCTGAAACCAACAATAGCTTCAGGTTGGCTCTACTACTACTAATATTACTACTACCAATAGGCTGATGTTTTAATCTTGATCACTCGGAAGTGTAAATTACTGTGAGCACGCACGTTATTACATTTATATATCAACGAGGGTTGGATTATCTATGTTGTATCCACCCCTTAATAAAGACAAATGCTACCTCCCACCAAATTATTTTCGTTTTAAATTAATTTCGTTCTAAATTACACTGGTCTGCAAAGAAAAAAGTTTTTTTCTCCTTCTTCTTTTCATGCATGAATTCATCATGTTTTGTGCTCTAAACACGGAATCTGACATACAATTAAGTATCACGCGTAGATTTCCAATATAATATTTATTTAATTAACAAACAATATTATTAAAATATCAATTATCATAATGATATGAAAAAATATTACGGTCTAATTTTTACAGTGAAAAATCCTAAATCATAGTAACAAAATGAATAAATATCGGTCAGCTATCTCATTATATGGTGAAAAAATTTGTTATTTTGTGTTTTTTTTCTTTTTCATCGTTTCTATTGGAGTTTCTCGGCGAATTGACCAACAGAAATCAACAAGCATTGCTGCTGACCATTTCCCACTGTAGCGTTTTTTAATCTGCATTATTATATCCTGTTGAAATCTTTCACCATGCTCATCTGATACGGCTCCAAGATTTTCATGAAAGAAATCTAAATGAGAGTCCAAAAAATAAATCTTAAGTGACATATTGCATCCTAAAGCTTTATAAGCAGAAAGAAGCTTCCGAATGATTTGTCGGTAGTTCTCGCTTTCTGTATTCCCAAGAAAATTATGACAAACTTCCACAAAACCACCCAAGCTCTTTTCTCTGCTTTGCTCAACTTCGAATCAAAAGCTTCATCTTTCATCAGCTTACTTAACTGCGGACCTACAAAAATTCCTTCCTTCAATTTTGCATCACTGATTCGAAGAAATTTTGTTTTTAGATATTGAAAACCATCACCATCTTTATTTATAGCTTTCACAAAGTTTTTTATGAGTCTCAACTTTATGTGAAGTGGTGGCAGAAAATTTTTCTCACTTGTCACTAAAGGTTTCTGAGACACATTTTGAAGCCCAGGAGTTAAAAATTTTTTTTAGTGGCCAAGTTTTATTTTATAATGTTTTTGTCTTGCATGACTGTCCCAGTCACACAGAAAACAGCCAAACTTTGTGTATCCTCCTTGTAATCCAGTGAGTATAGCGACGACTTTTAAATCAGCACAAATATATACACTTGTTTGTATATACGCTGTTTAAAATAAAATAAAAAAAAAAACATAAAAAAATCGAGACGTGATGAAAAAAATCGACCAACGGGGATAAATTTAGAAAATTTGAATCGTAATATTTATGACAACATTTTTTAAAGGAGGATTTCATTGCAGACCCGTGTTATATAACATTTATTAGCTTTTCACTGCGATACCGACTCTAGTAATTTACGAAAATTCATATATATAAATAATTAAATATAAAATGTTGGAAAGTACTAAGAGGCTGGAATGTTTGCGACTATGCGTTTTTTTTTTTCTATGAGTGAACTCTATAAAAAATAGTGTAGAATTTAACACACTCACAATAGATTTTTTTTATATGAAGATTAATTTTCTTCTATGTTCATAAACCTTTCTTACGTTTTAATACATTTTTATTATTATCTATGTCAGTTAATATAATTTTAATTTACAAAAGAAGAAAAGCGAACAACTAGACATACTTTAAAATTAGTGTAATCAACGAAAAATTCAATAAAAGTATCGAAGTTGTAAAGTAAGGGCTCCCTGATGTAAATAGTGTGTAAACATAATAGCAACGAAACGATGGTGACTAGCCAGATTCAAATGGTCATTAAAAAAGGTTGGTCACCTAATGTTAAGTGATCACCACCATCCATAGACAAGTGTGTTGCCAGTCTGTGTTAGTAGGGAAGGGGGGTAAGGGAGGGGAAGGGAGGTGGGCCTCTCATTGGGTGCTCTCACTGACCGAACGAAACGCAAAAATGCAAGCACTGTTACTTCACATCGGTTTTCTGTGAGATGGTGGTACTACCCCAGACGAGCCGACCCATTCATGCTGAAGCCAGTTATAGCATCAGCGTAGTTCTACCACCTACAAATACCTACTAACCTAACCTAACAACCACTGCCGAATTGCACGATCGGCCGCAATTTTTACCTACTTTTCATGTAATAAATTCTTTGCTACTAATAGTCTTAGCGTGTTATTATACAGTTTTTAGGTTTTCCAATGTGTGGGTTAGAAAACCCAAAAAAAAAATCAGTTGTTATAGCAAGAGAAACACACAAAAAACCGACCTCTCGAATTTTCTTTTTTCGGAATCCAAATCATCCCAAAATATCTTGAACCATGTTTCACTGGAATCTTTTTTTGATGATATCATTAAGTATGTACTAGTTTGGGATGAGCAGACGTAAAGTTTCGTTTGAGTATTCAGAGTGCGAGCGGTCACTGAAACGCTTTTAAACACGCCCTCTGCAGTCCTCCGTTTCATACATACGAAATAAGTGGTACGTCGTTTGTTAGCTCTCGTGACCTATATACAGGCAACGATATGACGATTGCTTTGGTGAATAGAAATTCCACGAAAAAACTTTATAACTCTCCATTATATGTATTATCTAATAATTGGCATGATGAGCGAATATGTGTATAATGTTATTTCTAAAATTTCGTTCAAAACTGTTTCAAGATTTTAAAAAATATATTGAATTTAGGCCCTGTGAAGGCACTTATGAACATATTTCTTTTTCGAACTGACCACGCTACTAACCTAACAAGATCTTAACACCTTCACCGAACTACTAGCTAGCTTCACCTGACTTTTTTTTTATTGTAGCACGGCAAAGTGACTGCACTATGCCTGATGGTAAGTATAGTACAATCCAAAAATAATAGCGACCACCGATTGACACACTGTCCATCGGCGGTCGCCACTATCATGCCGGCCTATAAAAAGCTGGATATGCACAGGCTGCTCCCGAAACGCGACCCGTAGAAGCGAATCACTATTACGGGCTTTTTCGCCATATACATGGTGGTTGCGACCCAGTCGGGCTGTAAAACCCTACCACCCCGCTTGCGCCATTGCCTCGTTCGTTATTCAGCAGGGTAAACCACGTGCAGGTGAGGTTGGCTTGGGTGTCTCAAGTCTTATGATATTATTCGACACCCCTTACATCCCAACTACTGACATATGAACATCAAACCTACGATCAGTTTGAAAAACAACCCAGTCATCGAGAAAGACCGTCAAGAAATTCGACGTAATCTTTTTATCATATTATGTGCTGTTACACTTTAAGATGAGCTCAATCTAGTTTCTAGCCATTCCTAATTGTTTACGTTATTCTTCAAGGTCTTCAAATCTTGTACATGTAAAATACGAAGGTCTTAAAAAAATATTAAAATCCTTATGGCCTGCAAAATTTGCCTTCGTTCTCGGTGTATAAACTTTGAAAATCTTAAAAACATATTATATGACCGCTTAATATTGAATTTATTAACTCCTTTTTAATTATGCAAAAGACACATGTTTAACATATAACAATAAATTTTTACTAACATGCATAGTTATACACATATGCAGCAGTTATATTCGTTTTTGGCGGATGTATAGTGTTGCACAAAGTTGCACTGTTTGTCAAAATAAAATCGGCAGAGTGCCTTAAGCAACTCGCCTTAGTGGTCTGGTGAAGCTATCATGATAGGCCAATAGCGTAGTCAGTTCGAAAAAGGCAGCGAGGGTCATTCTCGGGTAGATCGTTCCGTTCACACCTATAAATATATTAGTAACTATATACAGTAGTGGATTACTATATCGAGTATTAAAGTTGATGCTATACTTTTACCATAGTTTCAATTTACTACTTTGGGATCAAGTGGACTTCGTTTCGGTTCGGTAGTTGAAATAAAGGTAAACAAAAGCGGTGTATTGTACTTTCTGCTTATCCAGGTTAATATTTGTCATGATGAGGATATTAATAAATGAAGCAGCTGATAAAACCATGTAAATAGGCCCCACCAGTATATGCGGTATAAATAATGGAAAGCATACGAGTGGTTGGTGGCCTTGCCTATAAATAAATTAAACAACAAGAATCCCAAATATATGCGTAGACTGACCTGCAACCAGTACCATGTACGGAGCAGCGGCGACCCAGGTAAGATGAGCGGTGTCTGGATATTCTTCTCTAGCTAGGAGCGGGTGACGCGGTGCGGATGATATGATTTATTATGTAACTTTGTAGAATCACAGAAAAAAAAATTTAAAGCGTAAAGCACAATGCTTTATCGTCGGCGGTATCCAGCGAACTATACATAAGAGACAAATCGGTGCGGTGCGTCAAATTTGAAAATTGTTTCTTTTTTCTTTTCGCTCCAATTTTTCTTCTGTTTGTTATACTGACGTCCAAAAAGTTTCAGATTTAAAGCGTCTGCATGCTCCATACTTGATCAGTGAGATCCAGACCAGAAACACATCTCATTATCTGGAGCGCAGCCATTAAATTTATTTATAAGGGGCCTACAAATAAACATAAATTACATAACTCCTCTTATCAGTTAACAGGTTTGGTTGAAAACTGTCGTACCGTGACAACTTGATATTGTAAATCTTCATTTCTAAAAGCCACAGATAGTGTAAAGTGGCTCGTTAGCGGTGCTCTCAGGGCGCAAAGTGCACTGCACTTTCAGCTAAAGAAACGGAACTTTTTCATCTGTTACACGAGAAAGTCGATTGCTCTTCATAGTAGTTGCCTGTGAAAATTACCGCTCGTGTGTCGGAAATGTACGTTGTAAATTTTATTCGCAGTTTCGTTACAGACGGAATTGTTTTTTTTAGGTTAAAGAAGTACGAATGTTTTAATTTATTATTCATTTTATTATTCTTTTATTAGTGTAATATATCCATGAATAAATAATGTCATTATTTATTTATTCGTAACTAGCGGACCCGGCGGATGTTGTGCCACACAGATAATTAAAAAAATATTACAAATTATACACTTAAACCTTCTTCATGAATCATTCTATCTATTGATGAAAACCTCGTCAAAATTTGTTCACTAGTTTTTGAGTTAATCGTGATCAAACAGACAGACGGACAGATGTGGTAGAGGACTTTATAATATTTTTTTTTTTTTCAAACTGACTACGCTATTCACCTAGCATGGTCTTAACAGCTTCATCGAACTACTAAGGCGAGCGCTTAAGGCACTCAGTCGATTTTATTTTTGGCAACTAGCTCAAGAATGCGCGGCACACCTTGGCTTAGCTGTTGCCTGTTACATGCAAATCGGGTCCTATCTTAGCTAACCTAGTTAACTATTTATATATGTATGAGTTGTTGAGACGTATATGTGTACCAAGCATACACGCCTCAACTACTACTCCATGTATTTATTATCGGAATATTAGAGTTTTTCAGTTCGATAAGGGAAAAAAATAAAACCCTTCCACTTTCATAAGCAAGCGTGTGGGCGTGCACGTGTATGGAGGTGATATTGTAGTATTGTAGCAGTGATGTAAGTTGTGATGTAAGTGTGTTACACTGTATCGCGCTAGCAGCGTACTCAAGGGCTCCCCGCCGAACGGGACGGTCCTAGGCTTAAGTCGCTGCCGAGGGGGGCTTAACCTGGTAACTTTATAATATGTGGTGATCAATAATAGTTATTATTTACTAGCTATCCGCCTCGGCTTCACACGACTACACTAATGTAAAAATAAGACCAAATCTATAATAATATCATGTGATGAATTAAAACAACAACTAGATTTTAAACCTGCTAGCCATACTTGTAGAAAATAAATTTTACTTTATGGTACAAGTAATTCTTCACTGAAATCTGTTCGCATTAAATAAAAAAGCATGTATTATGAAAATCCAGTCTATTATATTGAATAAGTGCATGAATTTTATCATATTATCAACAGAATTCGTTTCTATATATATTTGTAATATAGTTAGCTTTACTAAAACAATAATATATTGTAAGATTATATATAACTAAGTATTTTAAGAACCGTCTTCAATCCTTACTGAGATCTTTGAAAGATACATCAACACGTACTAATATTATTAATGCAAAAGCGACTATATCTGTTTGTTACCGGTTTACATGTCTAAACCTTAGAATCGATAATAAAAGCAAGTTATTACAGAAGTTAGGTTAGGGAAAGTGGGGGAATTGGGTACATTTAACTTCAAACGCTAAAAAAAATAGAATCTATTTTTATTGCTACATGAACTTTAGTTATCTATGTACTTAGTAGTCATAAAACGTTATTTTAAATTTACGTTTTGATAAAAATATAAACTACAACAAAAAACATTGTCGTTACTGTTTACCCGATACCCTATGGGGTAATTGAGATCATCCCGTGGGGGAAATGGGAATGGTATGAGGTAATTAATAAAGACGTTTTATCGATCTTTCGTACGTTATTACGATGCATCTGAAATAATTTGTAAAGTTTAAATATTTTTACACAATCAACCACCATTACTATGGGTAATTAGGAGAGTAAGGGGTAATTGGGAACGTTCCAAATTACCCACCTAATTTCGTTCCCAATTACCCGAATCAGTCAATATACATAAATTGTCACCACTCTCAAAAGCATCTTTTATTAACTTCAAAACTCAATACCTTTGAATTCAAAAATATGATACATGTGTTATAACTGGTGACAAAAATTATATCAAAAATACAAAAATCATTGTTCGATTTACAGTGACAACACTAATGCGTCTTTTAAATCCCACTTTCGCTTACGCAATGAATGGCTCTGCATTCAGCCGTAGAATAGGTTCACAACAGTGTAGTACGGGGGGTGGGGAGATGTACTATTTATCTAACTGTTCCCAATTATTCGTCGTACTCAATTACCCCACTCTCCCTTACCTAAGAACTGAAGTAGTTCGCTAGATAATTTTTTACTAAATAAAAATATAGATTTTACTTTTAATATAATTATTCTATGTGTATTTTAAATAAAAATGGAATAAAAAAGGATCTCTTAATTTACTAAACCCGATTAGCCTCTCTCGAAACATAGTTGAAACTAACAAGCGTTTCACGTAAGTTTTTCTGGTTCTGACCACTTTTTTACACTCTTTACAGTTTTAAATATGTGTATGAAGTTTTTTCAACTGACCATTAAAATTGTATATTTAAAACCAGCTTTCGGTTTATTTTAAAGTACTAATTATACTAGCGTAGCTTCATACTAATGAAGCTGTGGACTTTTTTTCCATTGCCTGTTAGATTGTGAATATAAGTAATGTATTCGTTTATTTTTCTAATATTCTTTATTTATTTGAATATTAAAAACAAAATTGAGTATATAATTGAATATTTTCGTTTTACTTTGCTCGTATTTTTCATTTTTAAACACTGTTAAATGTGTTTTTTTTATTTATCCATTACAAATTATAATATATTTTCTCTATGTAATAATATGATACCTAATATTCTATATTGAATAGGCAGTGAGAAAGCAGTTAAAAATGATTTTCTTCTGTGTTGCTTAATCCATTTTTTTTTTGTTTATTTGTTTAATAAATTAAAGTACACTGTACTCAATAAAAAATTGGAAGAAGTTTGTTTTTTTCCTTAATATAGCAACTTGAGCTATTAATAGATTATGATCTAATATCGACCACTAAGCTGTCAAACATACGGTATGTACAATTTGCCTGGTTATTTACATTACTATTTAAATCGATTACTTTCATTTTTCTTAGACATTAGGACATAGGCTTGGCACATTACACTATAAATTGGGTGATCTTATTTACATACAAAAACAGTGTACTTGATAAATATTATATGTCCATTTGGATCTTGAACACTGTAGGTTCTATACCACCATACTTGAATTATAATAAGATTATATTTATGTTAATGAAATAATAACAGTACGTATTTATAATCTACTTACGAAAGTGATTCCAAATTACATAACAGCGCCATCTAGTGATATATTTTATAACACAAAATCTATACTATAATAAAACTGTAAAAAGTCGAAATCTGTACATTAAATAGTTTTTGAAAATTTTAATTAGGGTAGACTATGTTATCGATATAGAAGCCAAACATAATCTTTTACAATTTTTGTCTGTCTGTCTATCTGTCTGTCCCTTTGAGCATCACTCTGAAAGTACTAAACCGATCTTGACGAAACTTAACATAGTGATAACTAATATTACGAGATTACATCCAGTATACTTTTTATCTCATAGAACCCAAGAGGTTCTCCAGGATAACGATAAACATAAATTTGTAGTTAATGTAACTAGACTTTTTTGCGACACCTTAGTACAAGAGCCGGCAACGTTGGAAGAACAAGAATTTTACAATAGCTGGTTCTTTAATATATAATATAATATATATATATTTGTTTCACAGGAGGCAAACGGACAGATGGGTCACGTGATGTTAAGTGACCACCACTATACACTAGCAACACCAGGGGTGTCGCAAGGTCGTTGCCAACCTGTATATGGGGTAGCGGGAGGGTAAGGGAAAGAAAATGAGGAAAGGGGAAGAGAGGTAGATCTCCAACGCTCTCACTGACCGAACAAGACACTACAATGTAAGCACTGTTATTTCACGTCGGTTTTCTGTGGGACGGTGGTATTAGCCCGAACGAGCCAACCCCTTCATGCTGAAACCAGTACTAGCTTCAGCGTGGCTCTACAAGCTACATAAATTATCAATGTATCAATACATAGAATTTAGGACATCTGGTAGTGGTTGACATTGTCTTTTTAATGCGCATTTTGATTTATGAATAAGTTTAGGAACATTTTTTTTCAGTAACTTTTAAACGTAATTAAAAACATGAATTTATTACAGCCAGACACATTTTTTATAAACAATCATATGCCCGCTGAAATATTTTATTAATAAAAATAATTAATTTCAAACCAATTATTTTTTTCCATAGCAAAGAACAAATTTCATTGTATTAAACATTTTTATTGTGCTGTCTAAATATTGAGTTAATAGCTGAATTAGTCTGAAAGATGAAATTTGTACTTATTTATATCTAAATATAATAATAATAATAATAAAAATGCTGCTATTCCAACATGGTTTAAGATTACTTTTATTTTTATTTCCAAAAAATAGCATCAAACACATTATTGTCAATAACTAAAATGTCTTTCATTAATAATTCCAATTTAATAACGTTTCAAAGTTAGTGTAAAAAAATTTATTTAAAAATCAATATTTTTGTCTGTAAAGGTACGATATGCACAAATAAATGCAACGTTTACCTGCAGTCAGGTAGCCCGTTGTTCGGATGAATATTATAACGAATAATATATAAAACTGGCTTGGTTGATTCTTTCCTGTATCGCTTCTACCTATGTTGATAATTTCGGAAATATCAAGTGTGACAAATACACGTTATAAATTTAATGCCAAACATTCAGTATAACAACGTGGAATAATCTACAATAGAAACATATCAACATAGATAAATTACCAAATGGTACTATGTTGTGAGTGGTACAGAGATTACTTATAAAAATATATTGCAAATATATTTCAAAGTCATTTTCGAAACGTTGACGCTTCGACGCGATGTTTGACGCTTTGACACGGTGTTCATATATTTTTCTTCAATACGATGGAGTATAAAAAGGTTTTAATACAAGTTAAAGACAGTTATGATAAAATAAGCGATAGAGATATATAGTTGTATGTAGGTTAGTTTTTATCTTAATTGATCCTGGTAGATGACGCTACGAACGGGTTCTAGGCTTATTTAAAAAAAAATCTCATATAATCTGGGTATATGTTTGAGTGAGTCTGTGGACAGTTTGGATTCACAATTGGAAACGATAGTTGTGGCTGCAATCGGGTATCAGTTTTATTCACTTTTTTTTCGCGTTTAAAAATACAATTGAAACCAGTGATAACCAATTTGGTGCAGACGAAGTTGCACGGGTCAGTTAGTGTACAATAAAATTTCTTCCAAAAGTATATAGGAAAAGTGAAAATACTGCGCTGATCACCCAGTTACAAAGTGAGATGGCAGGATATTTATATCATTAGATTGCTGCCACATTGCGTCCGTTGACAAACAAGACACAGTGGCTCTCTTTTCGACTGTCACCGTGGAGAGGTCTGCACGGATACATGACAGCGACAACTACTAACTAATGACAAATCTTCTGATAGTCGCTATACACTAAGCTTACCATCATGTAATGTGTCGACACTTTGTCATGCTACACAAAAAACGTGGTACGTGACCCTCGAAAGCCCTCCGTCATTGAAAATTTTGGGCAAGTATCAAATTATTTATTGATACAGCTTAAAACTCCGCGCAACTTTCCAGACAACGTCCTTTAATATCTCGGAGGGCATGTTGTGGGTTGTAATCCTTTGTAAAGAATGTTGTCTGGGTGTCTTATGCACTTCTATTGAATCTGCTGATTCACCCACGACATTGACAGGATTTCGTTTTACCTTTAAACTTTTTAGTATACGTGTTCACAATTTAAAAAGAAATGGTTGTGTGTTGTTTTTCTTGTTTACAGCTGATAAAAGTTTTTGAGGGTATTTTTCAGCCTCTTTTGAATGTTTGTGTTCACTATTTTGCTAATGCTATTCTTATTAGGTTATTAGCGGGGTATTTTAAAATTGATTTTTACCAAAATTGTACTTTAACTTATCTAATAAAATATATTAACAATAAAAACAGTTTCTCCTATAAAAATAGCCTCTATAATTATATAATAAAAATGTATTGAAATTTATAAAATATTGCCTATTTATTAAATTTATTTTAAAAAGTCTTTTAGTTCTGACTGATCTTAAACTAGAAGACGTATTCTGCGATGAATGCGTCAGAATATTATAAATATTGTTTTACATACAATACATTTTTATCTATGATATTTACATAAGAAAATGATTTGCCCTAAATATTAAACGAAATAATACATCGGGAACTACATATTGCCGTATTGTTCTAAATTAATCTAGTGAATTGTAATAAAGCAGAAGTGGAATTGTATGGCTTATAATATATCAATACTAAAAACTTTTGTTAAGATTGCATATAAATTTAGGATTGGTAGAATTCCGTGCCTATATTCGCTCCAGATTCGTTCGATACTATTAAGCCTTTTCTTGTGAAGATAGCAATGGAAGTTGTTGCTCACTGATTGAATAAGATCCGTGCCTACATTCAATGATTATTATAGGATTATATATAAGACGAGTCATTTAAAAGTAAATCGCATAATTAGCACCATTACTTTTTAAAGGATTTCAGTATTTTCTTTTCCCACCTTTAAATGAAGAATTACTTTCACCAAATTGTAAAACGTTTAAAAATACGTGTGGCACTCGGGGACTGCCGCGGTAAAGCTATTGCATAGGATTTTTTATTAACTTATGCAATTATAACTATTTATTTATTTAGTTATGCGTTATTTTTTTTTTGTTTTTTTTTTCTTTGATATTAATTTAAGTTACACTTTTTGAGCGTGGTGACCAATAAGAAAACATTTTTTTTTCTTTTATTAAATAAATGAGAAGTTAATATTTTTATTATCTTACAATACATGTAGGTTATTCAGGAAAACACTTTGTACACAAATTATACGAGTACAGATATTCACTGTTGTACATAGATGATAAATACCTATACACCAATATACTTTCTCACAAATTACGTATTTGTCCGATTTCGGAGCAGCTCGTCTCGATCCGTGCGAGCTTTGTACAGTCATACCATATATACATTAAGCGAACGCTCGGCCGAGCTACATGGTAGGCAGAGTGGGGGGTGTTAGGTTTTTTCGTTACGGAATTTTTGGATTCGGTCTCCACGCTCAAGGCGCGCGATAGAAGCTATGCAATAGCTTAAAAAGAACCATTATGATGACAACGACAAATTAAAGAGATTAGTATAGTTATAATAAACATAAGAAAGAAAACGGAGTAGTAATATAAAATTAAACAAATAAGTAGAATAATAAAACCTGTCTATGCCATAGTAATTGGTTTTTGCTGCAACATTCTAGCAAGATTAGTTATGTACTTCATAGAAAGTAAGATAAATATGTACTTTATAGTACTTAATCATTGTTCATAGACACTTCTTTTAATACTTAAATTAATATTTAATTAGGTTATTTTTAATATTTATTTTAATTTTTTATAAGTTTTGATAAACTTGGTATTTTAAATATTGATTAGAAACTGTAGTCAATAAACGCAATAATCGATTGTGTTGTTTTATTTCGGTATTTTTTAATTGTAACATAGAGTCTGATATGGAAATCGTCTTATTATTCTATAGAACGCACTATTATTTTATGCAATTAACGAATTAAAAAATTTGATATAGAAACAAAAACACTTTGTAAAATCTGTTTTTTGGTATAATCACAATACACTTAAACTATGTTATTAATAATGTATAATATGTTGATGGTGTGATATCTTATTCAAAACGAGTGTCACATCACTAGACATATCTTTATGAACAGTAATAGTATCTTAATGATAAATTACTTAGTATAAAACACGTTTAGTAATCTTTTTATGGATGTGACTGACAACGCCTAATAAAGGTTTATAGTAGTATATGGGTATATAAATGTAAGTATATTATAATTAGTGTGTTTCAGCATTGATAGATGGCGTATTTTAACTGCCGTATGGTTTAAGCCGCGAGAGGGCTCTCTTTTCCTATAATACTTATTATACTCTTTGGTCGTACCATATATACGTTAAGCAAACGCTAGGACGAGCTACATGGTAGGCAGAGTGAGGGGTGAGGGGTGTTAGGTTTTTTCGTTACGGAATTTTTGGATTCGGTCTCCACGCTCAAGGCCCGCGATAGAAGCTATGCAATAGCTTAAAAATCTTCGTATAGCACATATGTAACGTAGTAATTTATGTCGAATGCAAATAACATAGGAAACAAATTAACACTGTTCGATATCTGCAATGAAATTTAGCTTCGATTCAAACGTCTAATTAGTTTAATATTTATGATAACATGGAATCGAAATATACACACCCACACGCCACTACACTCTTTAACTTGTTATTTGACGAACAAACAGAATTATTTTCGGCTCAATGATATTCACATAATAATTGTTATCGTCGAATTTGTAATGTATTGCAATGTAACCACAAACTGTTTCCAATATGGAACGAAAGTAATCAAGCAGACCGTGGAATATTGTACCGATAAATAAACGCATATATAGACAAAATCGTAGAGGTCTATCATGGCGAGTGCGTCACTTAAAAACTGCTAAATAGATTTTAATATATTTTTTTAGCTCTACTTGTTCGGTTCTTAGTTTTTATAAATAAATATTACGATAGATTCATTGAATAGTTTTTTTTTTTTATATATTACAAGAGGCAAAAGAACAGATGGGTCACTTGATGGTGAGTGATCACCGTTCTCCGTAGACACTATCGAACAAAAATTACAAGTGCGTTGCCGGTCATATAAAGTTTTAAAGACCTACTACTTTTCGAAGCATTACGTATTTCGGAACGTGTGGTTTCTTGTCGTGGAGAGTAGGGCAAGGGTGTGAGATCCCTATGTTTTTCCTCAGTAATAGAATATATTTTTAAGATAATAGATGGCATTTAAATATGTAGAATTGATTATATCATTAACAAATACAAAAATGGTTGGTAGGTTGGATGAAGGAAAACATTGTGGTGAGACCATAACTGGTGGTATGACTTTCTCTAAACCCATCTGACTAGGTACCACGCTCGAATTTAAAACCCTGCACTGAGTACCTACAAATGTGTTTCGGCAGCTGCACCTTTTCTGAGGGTAAATTTCGCTCCCACACACCAGATTAGGCCCCCCTCGTTAGCGGCGCAAGCCTAGGTCGGTTCCCTCGGCATGGAACCCTCGAGTGCGCTACTCACGCCATACAGTAACAAAAAATCTTACATCACTGCGACAACATTACACACAACACCTCCACACAAAAAAAAGAGGGTGAGTTCCCCTCTAAGTGTTGTGTGTTTACTACCTTAGATTACGTTGTCATAACATAAAGTGTGGTCAAATACGAAAAGCTATAAGATTTTAAAGTGCATCTCTTCTGGATGTTTGTGTTTCTGGATTATCCAAGGTATCTTCTTTATATATAAATTTCTTCTGTACGTGTATATGTCTATGAACTCCTCCTAAAAGGCTGACCCGATTTTGATGAAATTTTGTGCGCGCATTCGATTGGTTGACCCGCGAATGGTTTAGATTCAAAATCGGACCCAGTAGGTAGCGTAGCGGTAGATTTTTAAAAATTTTTTAAACTATCAAAGCAAGACAACGTCCGCCGGGCCCGCTAGTATATACACATATATGCAGCTGCTTTGTTTTGTTTGTTTGTTACGCTTCCACGACTTAATTAGTAAACCGATCATAACGAGATGTTGTATACCCGTTATCAGAAAAACACATAGGATTCATCTCATCCATAGATACAGCACTATTCAAATAGATGAAATCTACATGAAAACGAGCTATACCGAAAACCGAAGTTAATTCTTAATATTTTATCTTGATGTAGACCCCGTTAGAACTTATTTTCCAACCAAAATTTATTATTTAGCAACTAGAAACTTCGCCATCATTTTTGACCGATGTAAACGGAAAGTAACTTTTTAATTTATCTGTTTAAAATTTTAACATCTTCGTAAATAAACGTGTATAGATTGTTGTTGCCATGTCCTAGATAATTGTTACATTTAATCTTATTTATTTATTTATTCGAAGGAATATCAACAGCTTTGCTTACATAATACAAAAAGAAGATAATTATTAAGTGTTGAATAATAATAATTATAAAAATAAAGCACAATGTAAGTGGTAGAGCCACGTTGAAGCTATTACTGGTTTCAGTATGAATGGGCCGGCTCGCAAGTGGTAGTATCACCCTCTCACAGAAAACCGACGTGAAGTGAAAGTGCTTGCATAGTTGCATTTCATTAGGTTAGTGAGAGAGCCCGAGGCCTACCTCGCCCTTCCCCTCCCTTCTCCTCACCCCTTAGTCCCTTCCCCATACCTCTAAACACAGGTTGCTAACGCACTTGCAACTCTCTGTTGTAGCTAGTGTCTATGCATGGCGGTGATTACTTAACATCGGGTGGACCGCCTGTCCATTTACCTGCTGCATAATATAAAAAAAAATAGTGAAAAGTTACATATTACTACGCAACCTTATCAAAGAGCGTAAACTAAGAGGATATTCTATAAAATGGAATAATTACTAATTTAATAATGAGAGTATTTACCCTAAATAATATTATAATGCAAATATGAGTTTGTAAAAACGCTTTGAGACCTTTACAACGTAACCTGTTATAATGAAATTTTGCGTACACATTATCGGGCTTACAGGGAAGGACATTAAATACATTTTATTCAGAAAAGATGTTCATGTTTCTTCAGAGTGACAGATTAAACGTACATAACCCAGGCAAAGCCATGAGAAAAAATTGGTACAATATAATTTTATACGAATAAAACTATAGAGGCATTCCATTGTCCGTCCATCAAGAAAATACCACTGGATCGATTTTGATTATTTTTCTTAGTTTTACTTCATAGACACCTATTTATTGATCCTTATAAAAAATGAATTAACACGATATCTTCATTTTATATGAAGTTATGAAAGTTTAAAGACATTGTGATTTTTAGAAGGACTACTTCTTCAGTGACTTGTGTTTTAGCACTGTATAAAATACGGAGAAGTATGTTGTGCATGTGCAGAAGAGAAGAAGTAAATGGATAATATTATTTACAAAGAAAAGCCAAAATATGGTTTCATTTTTTTTTCTTTTATGATTAATATTGCATTTTTTATATTAATATTGTGAAAGTAAAAACAACGTAGACATTGTCATAGGCATTAGCTATTTCTCAAATTTTTTGTAAACCGATGAAGCTAAACAAAATAAAACGCTGAATAATTTGTTCAAATATGTTAAATGAAAAAAAAGGAATTGTTAAATTGTTCGAGAACTTAACAGAGGAAAGCAACAAACGAGTGGAAAAGTTTTTGCTTAGCGGTCAATTAACTCGTAAGACGACGAAACGCCGCAGTATCTATTGAATTGAAAATTGATTGTAAACGACACTCGGGAATTGTTAGGAAAATCTAGTACACGGGAAGCGTTTCGTCGTATTTCAGATGAGTGTGAAGGTATTTCATGAAAATAATTCAAGCTTTGAGTCGAGGTAATTTGTAATTCGAACAATTATCAAAATAAATATCTTTCTTTACTTCTATTTTTACACATTATTAAAGTTTATTATATCTGTAATGTAATCAAAATTCAATAAAGGTATGCTAAAACAATTAAAAAAAAAAAAAACAATAATATCATTATCTTTTGTAATCCATCTAAGGTCCAACCGTCTATAGCAGCGATACTCAACCTGCGGCCCTCCAGATGTTTGTAGTTGACCCACCCTATTATACTTTATTTTAAATTTTATGCCCATAAGAAAAACTATGAGCACGTTGAGTAAATTAAATAGTTCCCATATAACCCAAACGCAATGCGTTCCTTATGATATAAGGGTTATACCAAGCTTGTTTTATTGGACAACAATTTTTCACTACATTGATATATTGTTAATTTGAATGAACGTTTTTTTTCTATTTAATACCTTTACTTTTACTACTAAACTTTATCTTGGCAAGAAAGAGGTGTAAAGAACGAACTTATAAGTAAATGGTTTGTAGCGACATCATTATATATTTCATAGTATTGCATTATTATGTACCGGCGAGAAGTGTAGTCTCGGCCGTCACACATGTAACACGCGTCTCTGAATTAAAAACTAAAAAGAGATTTTTGTTTTTTTTTTTCTATGATATAGAGGGCTCAAGAACAGGTGGAGCAACTAGTGTTAAGCGATCACCGCTGTCCATAGACACTAGCAACTAGCCTGTGTTTGGGGTATTGGAGAGAAAAGGAGAGGGATTAGATGAAGGAAGAAGTGAGAGGAGGGTAGGCAGGTCTCCGACACTCTCACTAACCGCACGAAACGCAACAATGCAAGCACTGTTACTTCACGTCGGTTTTCTGTGAGATCGTGGTGCTACCCCGGGTAGTACTAGCCGACCTATTCATGCTGAAAGCAATAATAGCTTCAGCGTGGCTCTAACACCTACAAATTGTTTTATTACAAATATTTAAAGACATTAATTAGAGGCTAAACTTTCTAAAGATTTATATATTAAAGCTGGAAGATATTATTTGCACAATTTAAAAGGCACACAAAGTGTTAAACATATAGCATATTGACAGACATAGTGTTCTTACATTCATATTTTATGATAACATAAATTTTATTATTTTCAACTAGCTGGTGACCATGAGTACATTCTCGTAAAGTTGGTTTTACTCTTTTCTCTCGGTTAACACTTAACTGCCACGCTGGTTATATATAACCGACCATATCTTCTCTTGTGGTGCCGCGGTGGTCAGTGAGTAATGGAACACTAGATCTTTTTTAAATCGTAGAAATCAATTCAAGAGCCCTAAACGAAACATGTGATGACATCGTGGCAGGCAAAGTGTTAATTGTAGGCTTAATGTTTATTGGGATTTCGGTACTATTACTTAAACCCTACAAAACATTTAACCGTCTTAAATTGAATTAATAATAGAATTTTTGTTTAATTCTATGATTATTTATTAATCTTATAGAAAAATATACTAAAGCGAAATTTAAATAAGACTTTGAAACTTTTCTATCCTTTAGTTTTATTTCCACAACAAAACGGATTTAGGGAATCGATTTAGCAATAAACAAATAATTATTATTCGCAGGTGCTGCCAATTATTCGAAATATTATAAAAAGAATCGCATTTATAACGTAAAAATAAACGTCATAATGCACAAAGGAAATGAAAACTCATTGCGGTTATTTGTAAAAACGATTTTTTTTTCTTTATTTTTGCAATCAATCTTTCAAATTATTACTGCCATTGTCGCGTAGTTAATAATATTACAAGCGTCGTGCGATCACTTCAATATCAAGCGTCGTGTCAGCCAATATTCTAACAAAATGGTGGATCCCTTGTTATAGATTACCTTCGTGGGAGTTTTTGTGGCATCTCAGAATTTCATGCTCCGTGGTATTATTTTCCATTCACTTAACTTATGCAAAATAAACTAACTATATTACGTAAAACACCACTAAATTTACAAAATATAGAGTCAAACAACATACGATTATGAATAAAATATAAAACTTCCTACATGACAGACTAAAATCCCGCCAAAAACTCCAAAATGTAATTTTATTTATTTTTATTTTAAAGTTGAATGTCTAGTTACGAAGTCTATAAGACCAGTCATCTCTATGGCCGTTGTAGCGAAGCGTTTTATTTTTGTATAATTATTTATCTTACTTTACTCATATAGGAAAATAGTTGATTATGAAGGACAAAAAATGCGTTTTTATTATTAATTTGTTGCGAAGGGCCGTGCGAATAGCGGAATGCTAGGTCACACTTGCGCTCCCACTTGATTTTTCATATTTCGTATATTTCTACGTTCTTCCTTCTGCGTTTTGAGCAGTAGTTTTTACTTTCATACTCACGCTTTTCATATGTATAATTTTTCTTCACACATCTGCTTCCGTCAAAGTCTGTTAGAACTAATCGCAGAAAAAAATAACGGTTTCCAATACATAATACACCAAGATCCATCCTCCTTAGTAACTGTACCTATCACGTTATGTCAAGTTTAAACTGCTCAATTTGCATAGAAATTATATTGCGTCCGCTTGTTCATAGGAAATTTTCCTAATTAAAACGCCTTCAGTGACGAGATTTGGTTTCAATTAAAAGTTTTCCCGCTATGAATCACGGACTATTGTTTCTCTATTAATGAATTTAGCGCAGGCAGGTAGGGGAGAGTGGGGGAATTGGGAACACTTAACTTCAAACGCTAAAAAATGATAGAAAACAGTAATAAACTAAATTAAATTTTATTGCTACATAAACTTTAGTTATCTATGTACTTATTAGTCATAAAACGTTATTTTAAACTTACGTTTTAATAAAAATATAAACCAAAACAAAAAAACATTGCCGTTCCTGTTTATCCAATACCCTATGGGGTAATTAAGATCATCCCGTGGGGGAAATGGGAATGGTATGAGATAATTAAGAAAGATGTTTGATCGATCTTTCGTACGTAATTACGAGGCATATGAAATAATTTGTAAAGTTTAAATATTTTTACACAATCAACCAGCAGTACTATGGGTAACTAGGAGGTTAGGGGTAATTGGGAACGTTCCAAATTACCTACGTAATGCCGTTCCCAATTACCCGAATCAGTCAATATACATTAAAATTGCCGCCACGCTCAGAAGCATTTTTTATTACCTTCAATCTATGTTGCATTTGAAAACAGATACTACGTGTATGATATGAGCAAAAACACGATACCTTTGAACTCAAAAATATGATACCTACATGTGTTATAACTGATGACAAAAATTATATCAAAAATACTAAAACAATTGTTCGATTTACAGTGACAACACTAGTGCGTTCTTTCATTTGGCATACGCAATGCATGGCTCTGCCTTCAGCCGTAGAATAGGTTCTCGACATTGTAGTATGGGGAGATGTATTGTTTATCTAACTGTTCCCAATTACCCGCCGTTCTCAATTACCCTACTCTCCCCTATATAATGATCTTATGAAGTCTGTAGTGAGTTTTACGAACGCCTCAACTTTTTATTAGTATATATTTTAATGACCGTTTCAAATTTCGTGTCTTACTTTCGTGTCAAATAATTTACATTGAATTTCATTATATATTTTAATATAATCTAATTATATAAAAATCCTTATGATCTTTGTCCACCAAGAACTCCGAAACTACTTAACCGATCTTAATAAAAGTTGGCATTTATGTATGTTTTGATTAATGGCATCAATTCTTTATAATTACAAATTAAATAATTATTAATGTTGATTATTGCTACTAACAGTAAGTTCATCAGTCTCGGATAGATGGCGCTTTAAATTAGTTTGTTGACCGAAAACTTTACGACTGACTATTATAGATACCTCACAGACGTGGGCCACGTATTACTATTGTATTTCTTTTTCCATAACTGAGCCACAACAACACGTTGCCGGGTTGTCGTATATATATATAGCGTATCGTGCGGGTTTAGTGTGAATCCTGAGTTGGAGAATAGGCATAAGTTTTCTGTATATAAGAAAACATTTTTTTTCTAATACTGACGTGAGACTAACGTAACCATTAAGTAACTTTAGCTATGTTATCTCATATCACATTACCATTTAACATGAGGTGAGATTAAAGTCAACCACTCTTTTTCATATGCTTTAACATGGAAGTATAAAAATATGTACAAGATAAACGATTATTAAAAAAGAAACTATTCAATTCAATCACAATGACGATATTAAAATTTAATACCATATTTATCAGAAAAATATCTTAATATACTTACGTTCTCTTAAAAAACAAGAGTACCTAATTATGATAAATCGCTACAACATAACCCTTGCGAATCATCTAAAAAAGTTACTTCGACCGGGATCTAACTGGCCTCAAGAGAGTCTCTTATGTGATAAATTCATTATACGTAAAACCAGTGGCCGAGACGCTCGTAATAAATATGAAAGGTATGTTATACGTGTCCGTAAAGCGTTTTATATGGAGAGGGAAACGTAGTCAAATTAAAATATTACGATAGCCGACCTGAAGTGTCTTGTGAAGGTACAAAACAAATTTAAGTACGCGTGGATATATATTACCGGCTTTATGTTTATTTACAGAGGGCAACTGGGACGTACGTTTAAATACTATTTCAGATATAAAAATGTATTTGAAATTTGTATTAAATTTTCATAGGCACGTACTTAAGAAATAAATAAGAATTGATATCACATAAAGAGCAATAAATATGATTAATGTATATACTTTTTGTGATGAAGCGATGATAACTTGTGGATTGGTAGCTGTTCGGATAACCAATCAAATCCTCGCGTTGAAACCATTTCATGATACTAGTTTTGGAATGGATATTGGATGAATGGATTGGATTGGAATGGAACGGGTATGAGTTTACGAAGTAGAACGTCGTATGGGAAGGCTTTAAAATCCTGATCCGTAATCTATTGTATGTATGTATCGTTATGTATCGTTGGACCAAAAAACGCTGGCTGGACGCGGTGAAGACGGACATGAAGGAGAATAATCTCATAGAACAGGATACCGAAGACCGCGCAAAGTGAAGAAAGTTAAGTAGGAAAGCAGAGCCTGGCACCAAGCCGGGAAAACAGTAGGAAGACGAAGAAGAAGGATTTTTTGTATGACAAAAAGTGATGGGGTTAAACACTGTTGAGTAAAGTTGGAGCGGTGTCTCGCTTGCCTTCGAGTACTTGGAGAATAATGAGACATACGCTCTTCTCGCTCACGTTTTGAAGGTTTCACATCTACCGCGTGGGGACTACATTATTCTGATGTCCCTGAAATAGCCTAAAACTATAAATTTCAAAATCGTCACCAATTACCTACAAGTGTGTGTCAACAGCTGCACATGAGAGCCAATCTTCTAGGTTTAGCATGTTGCCATTGTAAGCCATATCGTTATTTAATATCAAAGGACTTTGTGGTCAAATGCTATAGTGCCTTTATTTCTAATCTTCTTTAAGTCTAAATAAGTGAATATAGACTATATTAAGTTTAGGGGCAAGCTAAACTTTAATTAACTTCGAGTTCAACTAAACTATTAATGTCTTTATCTATTATGATTAAGCTATTGCAGTGAACGAAATACTAAATACCTAACAAAAGTCAGAATTTAATGAAAAATATTGTTGTTTCTCCAAGTCTTAGTATGTTTTTATTTCATTTTATTTTTATTTGAAAATTAAAAGCTTCAAGGCTTATAAATATAAATAACTAGTGTTTATTAGTTGCATTAGATTTCCATAACTTTAACTTAAAAATGCTCGAAGAAAGTCATCACTATTTTCAATAAGAATGAATAATTTTCAATAGGTATCAACTCAAACAAAAATCTTTTTTTTTATAAAAAGATAAAATGCCAGTTTTGTATATGAGAGTAAGCAGAGTATAATCTAAAAACATCAATGAAAACCAACAGACAGAAGAACAACATAGTCTTCTCGGGACCGAAGGACTAAACGTCAGAATACTTATTCGATAATTGAGTACTATGTTTTATACGAGAAATGCGATTATGATGGCCCTTTTATTAAATGCTATTTGCATCCCTACGACAAAGGTCCAGGTATGAAGGAAGAGCAGGTACCGTCGTCGTTGGAGATGAATAGGTTCAGGTAGCTTTTTAAGACGTCTGGATTACCGATGGTTTCTAGTTCTGTCCCTTTGAAATCTTCGAAAAGTTAAACAATCCATAATTGTTGCTCCAAATATCAAAATATACATGGCTTGATTCCAAATCGCGACAAACTAATTTATTGTAGATAGTAGTAGCAATGCAGTAGTGTACAGGCACCATACTAACATACCTGACTATGGGTATACTGCTAAACGTGACACTATGGAGAATATTAGAAATGGTAATAGCTGATCACGGCCCAGTCCGATATTTATGCAATATTCAAAATACTACCGTATTCTCAAACTAAATAAACTTTATTAATTAGCAATGAATACGAAAATACGATCTAATCTATAAATACGAAATACTCTCTTTTAAAGTACTCTCGAGTTACATTCAGACGGTGTTTTTCCTCACTTGTTAGCTCAAGTACTTTGGAATATTCATAGACTCCTTTCAAAGGGGGTAATACTGAGTGGCGCTACTAATGTTAGGTAGGTTTTCGATCGGGAATTAAATTATTGCAAACTTACATTTGCGTTTCATGAAAACGATAATAGATTGTAAGTGGCATATAAAATAGAGAGACGGTTAGTTCATTTAATTCCAGAAGGCATTGATAACTTTGCTCGTCGAGTAATTGAATATAACGCAGTGTCGGAGATCTCTCGAAGAATCGAGCCTTCATGAATATGGATTCGAATTAAAGTGTGCGGCTTTGTAAAAAAGTTTTCGAGTGGCCCATTAAAAACCGAGGCCGATGTACGAACGAGTGTCCTCGTCTGGTGCGGGAGTCGGTTCCTAATTGGTGCCCATTGTGAAGCCTTGTTTGAAGGAAACATAAACATTATAACGGCAATTGTTTTGAATATTTAGTTAGTACCAATTATTTGATTCAATTTCCGATTAATATATTCAATTTTGCCATTAAATATTAGGGTATGAATGTTACTTTGCACTTCCGTTTATATTAGGATTTCGGAAGGCCATGGTAACATCCCGCTTAATATTTAATGATGAATTACCACAAATTAACGCCTAAGATATCTTATATTTTACCACTTTATGGGAACTAAGTTTATCTATCTAATACCTTTAAACGAGCAATTCTTGTATATTTTTATATTTGTGTATATTCAGGATCTCGGAAACGGCGTCATCTATTTCCGTGAAACTTAGGATGTAGGTAGGTTCAGTGACGATAAATCGATCTAGCTACATTCTATTCATAGAAAACTTTTTAACTGAGTTTTCAGGCAATGAAAAAATATAGCTAGAATATAAGATAAATATTGCCGGCGCTGTCAAAACAAAAATAGCTCAGATGGAAATCGGTTGCTTCGAAAATCCGTGTAACCCTAGTTCAAATCCGAGTGACAGCAGAAGAGATATATTTTTTTATACATTTTTTTTATGTTAATTTTATGAGGCAAACCTAACAGTCTATTTAAATTTAAAAATGTTTTTTATAGAACCGAGCAAGGATCGGTCGCCTAGGTACTTCTCTAAATATATTAACGGTTACCCTTTATTTTTTTTTTGTAATTTGGCTATTTAACCCTTTGAATAATCTTAATTTTCCCTATAAAGTTTTGCTATTACTGCTTCGATCCTGTAAATAAGTGTAATATTGTTCTAAAAACTGTTCTAGAACAATTTTCTAGATATTAGCAAAAGTTCTGTCAAAATTAATTTCAACTATTTCGAAACTTGCCTTAAATCAAGCTTTCTTCTTGAATTATAAGCATCAAAGAAGATTGAAATGTCCACACTAAGTTATAGGGGGAGCGGTGAGAAGTTCTTGTTTCTAGGACTGAGAGTATACTTCGTAAAGGAGCGTTTATGGCCGAGTGAGCTTCGGATCTGGATAAACAATGCTGTTGAGCATATTACATAGTATAATGTTACTATAAACTGTATGCATACAAAAATGATATCGGGTAGTAAAATGTAAAGGGGTCTAAACCACGAAATTTACGTAAAAAATTTCTGTGAGCGAGTATTTATTCGTTATTGTTCTGAACTCAGAGTTTAACCGATTTTGATGTTTTTTTTTCTTGGATATAGTTAGACTCGTTAGATTGTGCTGATGTTGAGATCTAATTTTTTTTAGAACCAAACTTTTATTTTTATTGGTTTTTATTTTCTCACTTAAGTATATTCGTTATGCTTCTGATAATAGTTTGAACGATTTTGATTTAAAAAAAATGTATTTATGCGGTCACCTTAATGGTTCTTCAGATATTAGTTAGACGCGGTAAATGGCGGTGTAGTCGAGATCTAGTTTCTATTTCAACCAATTTTTTATTATAAATTTGATTTATTTTTCACTTACCGAAAACAATTTTCTTTTTAATTAAATTTAGTAGTACAACGTCCGCTCTCCGAGTCCGTTAATATATGAACGAGAAACATAAATTATAAAATTAATTACAAAAAAAGATTAGTTGAATGATTTATTTATTTTTGCAATTTAAAAAGGAAATAAATTTATCTTATCTAACTCAGACAATATGGCCGAGACAACATCGCAGTAGTGTCGAATCTAAAGTTTCCACAGAATTTAGAATAAAGGATAAGTTTGCATCAGTGTTTTGGAAACGTGCCAATTGTTATCAAATTCGTGTAAAAGATGGAAATTGAGGTGAGAAACGGCAAGCGAACTACACTCGAGTTTTATATAAAATTGAATATTTCAACATCAATAATATATTTTCTGACGGGCGTTTTGTGTCTATATTATATAGAGAAATACACACACATGTGGGCATAAATATAAATACGTTTAAATATTATATATTATTTTAAAAGCACATTTTGTGTAAAAATATATTTTTTGCTGTCCTTTCCATTCGCTAACAAAATTAATATATTTTTTAGAAGTTTAACTTCAAATGGTGTAACATTTGTACGCAATTAATATGACGTTTGATTTGAATTAATATGCTCGCTAATTCAACGATTTATTTTAGCCGTACCGTGATAGTTATGTGGTTTAATCTCCGTCGTTCAAGTCAGTCGTAAAGGTTATCGTGTCACACCATATCATAATTGTATCTACCAGCGAAATATTTACGAGGCATTATTAAAAGTATGACGTCATCGTGCCTGACGTCATTTTACCATTTGACAATACAACTCTGAATATAGTAGTGACGAAATATCGCTTGACATATGAACAAACCAATGACCAAATGCTGTAATCGCCGGCCGTCAATTAAAGGTATCCAGTCGACGGTAGTTTGTACGGTTCAATAGTAGAAAGTCAATAGTATGAACACCAGGTCATTAGTATATGAATAGTACAATCATATAATCAATAAAATCTTAAAAAAAAAACTACACCAATATATATATATATATGTATATATATATATATATATATCTAATAATGAACATCAATGATTTTCTTTTATTTTAAATTCTATAAGTAAATTAATATGAATGATTATGTAATTAGGTCGTTAGCATTTACATATACAGTATTTATTAACCTTTTAGGGCGCTCTCATTGTAGCTGTTAGTTCGGATTTGCGAGTGATATAGTTAAGATTTTAATACAAAACGTTTTTAGAATACTGTTATAGGAATCTAAGGTGGTAGAGCCACGCCGACGCTATTATTACTTTTAGTATGAATGGGTCGGCTGGCCCGGGGTAGTACCACCCTATCACAGAAAATCGACGTGAAGTAACTGTTCTTGTATTGTTGCGTTTCGTTCGGTCAGTGAGAGCACTGGAGACCCATTTCCTATCCTCTCTCCTCCTCTCTTCTCTCCCCCTTCCCTCTCCTATCCCCATCGCCAATTTCCCCCATCCCCCAAAACACGGTTTGCCAACGCAGTTGGGCCTCCTTTGGTGTTGATAGTGTCAATGGACGGCGGTGATGGTTTAACATCAGGTGACCCGCCTGTTGGTTTGCCTTCTATATGTCATAAAAAAACTAAAAATGGTATTTATTTATTCATCAGTTATCTCGAAGTTATACATTATTACGTAGTATAAAACAAAGTCCCTTACTGTGTCTGTCTGTCTGTCTGTTCGCGATAAACTCAAAAACTACTGAACAGATTTTCATGCAGTTTTCACGATCAGATACAGTGATTCATGAGGATGGTTTTGGTATATAATTTGTAAAAAAAATGTTTATAACCAGAACGGGACAACGTTTGCTGGGCCCGCTATTATATTATAAAACATATTTATTCCTAAATTTGTGATCAACACAACTATATTCAGAGCGGTCAAAATATGGCGCGAACTATAATTGTATTTTATCAAAATTAAAATAAACTTAGATTACAATAAGTTGATTAACTTTATATCTTTGTACTGTGAATAGTAAACATTCCTATCGCGTTTGTATTTTGAAAGTCATTCTCGGAAATTGAATTTAATTATTATAGTGCACTTTATAATTAACATCTTTTTCGTTCACTTATCGACATAATATTTTTCACCATTTCAAATAACTAATTGAATAAATATAGGTAAATACTAGTAAATGAAAATTTGTATATTTATAGCCTACGTACTAATAAATAGAATACAAAAAGATAGAGTTTGTTTCTGGTTAGTCGAACTACGAATTTTTGTTTTCGCTTATTTATTGCGCTACTTTTTCCTATATTCAGAAAAATAAGATGATAGTTGTTAAAGTTACATAAATATAACAAATTATTATAAATTATCTTAAAATCTTAGCCTTAAAATCAGTTATTTTATTGTAAGCCAAACATAAAAAAGGGATATTTTATCGAAGATAGAAAGATACACACCCTGGAATTAAATTGTAGGGCAAAACTTCGAGGTTAATTACTAGACGCTGGAAAATGGAGCGACGCTCGTAATCTCAGACGCTATGACAAATTTGTTAAATTGTTTCGGTTTTGTCGACGTTTGGAGGGTTCACCCGTTTAACGAGTGCCGATGAAGGGGCGCTGTTGGACGCTTTCGAATGTTATTGTCCTTTAGCGAAATCGCTTAGTGGGTTAAAATCTTTGACAACTTCGAAATATTCATTACAATGTATATACAGGTTATAATATTTATCGAGAGAATAACTTTGGAATAGTTTTAAAAGGATCTGACATTCTTTGATAAATTTACTAAACAATAAAGTGGGAATGCACTTACGACCACATAGTAAAAGTGGAAACTTTTTTTTATAAATTATAAAGGACTATCTGTATACACACGAGATATACACTTGAAATACCGCACTGATTATATAAAAAAAACATACATTATATAATTTAATTATTATATTATAATTGAATACAACTGGAGCCGAGTATACGCTCGCTTTTAATGTCATGTATAATCGTGTGAGCCCGATTCAGCGTCATCAATTCGAATGTGACAGTTCTCTATTGTTCACTTAAAGAAGAAACCCAAAATGCACCTAAAGAAGGTATGACTTCAAAAAAGGTCCCTTACAGAGTCTGTGTGCCCAATATTGCTCCTGGTTGTTGGTCGCATTTTTAAAGCACTCAGTTAATACATAGTCAATATAGTAAGTAAGTACTATTAGTATTGGTTATCTACTAGAGCCAATGATAATTTAGTATGGGTCACTTGCGAGTCATTAGTGCAAACTTGTAGATCAATAGTACGCTCGACTTTTAGTATTGGTTGTCCCCTAGAACCAATAATAATTTAGTACTACTCAGTAGTGAATCATTAGTTCAAACTTGTAGATCAGTAGTATGCTCGCATACCAATAGTATGGTTTCACTAAACACTCCAACATATGTAAATAAATATGAGTAGTTAATTTTATACAATTATTTTTATTCTAAGTTAAACACAACTGGTACTATGGTGACTGGATATTTAATATACATCTAGATTATATACGTAGTGTTCAAAACAATTGTTTAATAATCAGAAACAGAAAATTGTAAAGTACTAGTAATATTTAACATTCAATTCAGTGTGTACCTATAGGTTTTTTTTTTTCGAAATGTCTACGCTATTGACCCAGCAAGGTCTTAACAGCTTCACCGGACTATGAACCTATAGGGATTGTGGACATTATTATATTAAAGTACTGGTGACACTAAAACAGCTGAATCACTTCAATAAATGGTTACTGATATTTTTATTTAAGCCTACCATTTACCTACTTATCTTGTCACTGTACTTCCCTTCGAGAAAAGCACGAGCTCGTAATGAAATCCGGTTTTTCTAAAAATTCAAATAAAGGCTCACTTATCGATATAATGAAATTACCACTTATGTCTGTAGACGTAAAGGCTAATTATATACGGCTCAATATGACAAAATATACTATATTAATGACTTATTTTCGTGAACGTCTTAGCGGTTTATAAAAGTATCGTAAGTTCGAGTAAAATATACTCGCAGTTTTTTAAATATTTAACTCTATCTAATGATATACAATATACGCTAAGTAATTGTATATAAAAAAGGTTTCTATACATATTTTTTTAAATGTGAGGTATAAATACGTATTACATTGATTGTATTTATAACATCGAGACAAGTCATGGATAAATAAATGTCAAGTTTATATTACTATAATAATTTATGCACTTTATTTCGAATTTAATATTAGCGGACGTCATCCCACCCACGCTTCTATAATAAAAAAAAAAAAACATGACATACCCAAACCTTCCTCACTTTATCTGCTGGTGAAAGCCACATGAAAATTCGTTCAGTAGTTATTGAGTTTCTCACGAACAAACAGACAGACGGCAGACAGACGTGACAGAGAACTTTGTTTTTAATATGTAATCATAGCATAAAATTACAAATTTTGGAATTAAAATATAAAATAATACTTTATTTGTTTTTTTATTTCTATTTTATTCTTTAATTTTTAATTGCCTGAATTACACGCATAAGTATTTATTTATGCAAACACACCTTAAGAAATACTATAGTAGTAGGTATATCCATCTGATTACTCGTAACAGCTCTTAGCGTCGTAACTCGTTTTCTCTAACCATGCGTAGCCGCGTAGTCGCGTAGTTCACTGACTTCGTAATAATCGTCGTAGGGTTGTAGCCACGGATGTATTAACTTAAAATTTAAATATTTTTAAGTAATTTTTTATCTTTAATTTTTTCAAACGAATTTTAAAAAATAATCAACAATTAAAAGAAGGTTTACTCCTTCCACACTCTTCCATCAACAGTCAATTCAGTATTTATACCTTTTAAACACGAATTCTTCACACAGTCCGTACGTAGTTGCTACGGTCTTTCTCTACTCTATATCGATCCACTTTCATACATAATATTCTTACGATAATATGGCTTTAGATGCGAAATTTCTGCTAAATGTAAACTTTATTTATCTGCATCACTCAAATTCACACGTCCATACCGCGAATTGAGATTATATATGATTTTTTTAAATCATTTTACATGTAGAGTTTGATATCCTTTTCATTTGACATTACGCAGCTATGTGACTGAATGTCTTGAAATACTAGGTACACCCACAGCTCGGCATGCTTTGTTGTACGTCATAATATTTTTTTTTTATATTTTTTTTTTAGCATTACTGATAACCATCAGACCACATACATTTTACAACAAAATACACTCCTTGTAAACAAATTTCAATAAAATATCGACACTTCTATAATACTATTACAATACAGAGGCTTTGATTTTTTGTATCTAACAGATTACCTCAAAAATATTTAACCGAATTTAAAATTCTTTCATCTATAGAAAGCGAATTTATCTGCAACTAGCATTATCTGTATTTATTTTCAAAATGTACATTTTATCAAGCGAATCCACAAGCAAAAAAATATTTTTCCAAAAGATATTTTTTTTGTATAATTTATCAATTTTGATATAACGTATACATTTAAGTACAACCGTTTTTGTACTTAACCCAGATATACAAACAGTCATACCGTTAAAAAATATAATTTTTGTGATCAGTGTCATTCATATATCAAACACAAGCTTAATAAAAAACTATATACCACTATAAGATTAATAATTAAAATAGATATTGTTCTAGCTCTGTTGTAGTAACCGCAAAAAAGTTTTAGAGTTGCTTTATCGATAACAGGTATAACAAAATACTAGTGATTGAATACCTTTTCGTTGTTTTCTTTTGCTATATCCAGCCGTTCAAAAATCTATTTTATCAACATTTGTTGATATCATCCATACGTTAATATATGCCAATATCCGTAACCGAAGTGTATAATCATAAAATCGTGTCACCGAAACGCAGACAATTAATGCTATATAATACGAAATAGGTGCGTCCTTAAACTGAAATTAAATAGCTCGTTTCGTGGCCCGACACGCGTACTGTCACGTGTCGCTGCGAAACGCTCAGATTTAAGCGTCCGCCGCGCGCGGTCTCACTTGTAACGCGCGACGACTTCGATACTAATTAGATAAGGCTTTAGTTTCGGCCCGGTTTATGGCCCGAGAATTACATCCATAATAAGTTCCGTCCCCAACTGTGTGTCCGGGATAGGCAATTTTGATGTTAATCAAACTTTTGATCTAGAGCGTGTCTCGCTTACAAGTTTTTTATTGGAGCCGTGTTAGTGCCGATTCTGTGACCCGGTAATGAGACCGTGTTAGTTTGAGAAATGTTTGGAATTGTTTTTATCATTTTAATATACTGGTTCTTTTATGTTAAAGAACATGGCTAGTTTTTCGTGCATTAATTTATCTTGTAACTAGATCTATCCATGGACATTTGACATTATCTTTTGAGTTAAATATTACTGTTTTTTTTTCTATTCTGCAAACTTTTTTGCTTTCGCTTTTTTTATTGTGGGCGTGAAAAATCGTATCTGTGAGCAACTATTGGGTGTTTTTATTTATTTAGTATTGTTTTAACTTAACTATTTATTATTTTTATTTAAATCAACTATTTACTATTGTGGATTTTTTAATGATGTTATGGTGGTTTCATTAAATTACTATTCAATTTCTATAGAATATTACTGTTACAAATATTATTTTTTATCTTTTACCTACGGCTTCGCTCGCGGTAATTTAAACTTGGCCTATATCTCAGAAACGGATTTTGATGTAGGATACATTACGTCTTTCTGTACCCCTGAAAATATATATCCAGAATTTTATGGAGATCGATTGAATAGTTGATTCGTGAAAGCGTAACAAACAAAACAATTCACTTTCGTGTGTTCACTTTTTTATATCATAGGAGCAAACGAACAGATGGGTCACCTGATGTTAAGTGATCACCACCGTCCATAGACACCAGCAACATTAGGAGAGTTGCATGTGCGTTACCAGCCTGTGTTGGTGCGGATGGGGAAAAGGTGGAGGGATGGCAGGGAAAGGGGGCGGTGGGCCTCTGGTGCTCTCGCTGACCGAACAAAACGCAACAATGTAAGCACTGTTACTTCACGTCAGTTATTTGTGAGAGGATGGTAAAACCCCGGGCAAGTCGACCCATTCACGCTGAAACCAGTTAAAGCTTTAGCGTAGCTCTACCACCTAGTAAAAAGTTTGTAAGTAATCAAAAATTTTCGTGATTTTTGACCACTTGTCAGCAAAAATAATCTAATGGAACCTAATCATGTGTATTCAAATCACCAATTTTAATATAGATATGTTCCTATATTTTTTAAAGTAAATGCTATATAAATTTATTATATTGTATAAATCCGAAGCTTAATAATAAAAAAGATAATTGGCAATATTCCTAGCACACCCGGATGACAAATCTAAATGCACCTCTGTCCTCTCGACTATATGTACTTTATTATATCTGTGGGGCACACGCTTAATAACCAAGCATTCCCCGTCCATATTATAAAGATGACAAGGCCTTTTTCGTATCTGCGGCGCTATATTTTTTTTCCTTCTCCCTCTGGATCGCAACGATCGGCCGAGGTACGAATTAATCTTTCGAACAATGCCTCCCGGCAAGTGGCCGTCCTTACAGATCGACTGCTGTTTGAAAAAGAGCGGATTACATGGCATCGCCGTCCGTTTGTACGTTTAATTTTCTCGGGAAATAATCTATTATATGGAGACGGTGAATGGGGAGAGCGAAGAGTCAAAAAGTTTACCTTTTATATTATAAGTTTAAATAACTCAGTCTCCTGTATTATTCCTTTGAACTCTTATATTTTAGGAGTAAAAAATTCTTAAGGTGCGTTGAGCAGTATTTTTTTGCAGGAGATAAAATTACAATTTTGCGACATAGTAAGCGCAACCGACCGTATTGAGCTTGCGCAGCTTGCATCACACTAGCGACGCGTAGTATAAGAGCTTGTGTACATGTTATATTGATACCTTTGCATTGAAATTGTGCAGCTCATCATGTTTCCTGAATTGATAGACTATATAAAAAAAATAATCGACGTGTCAATAGATTTAAAAGAGAGACATGATATTAATTTCAATTTATAAATTATGGAATTTAAATGATTCACACTACGATCAATTTAAAAATTCAAAAGAGAACAACTTGAAATCCATGGTTTTAGAGTTTTCACCCCTGTCGGGAGTCCCTATCACTGCTTCAAGGTTTTTTATATACGTATTAAGGTACAAAGAAGTAAAGTTTTTGAGTTTCGATGTTTTGAGAGATTGATATAATTGTAAAAGTTTCTTCACTGACACAGAGTTACATTTAGACGTACGTTTAATACATAATTTTAGTTTTACGTTATAATTATACAATATATAAAAAGCGTCTAGGTTTTGGTAATGTATTAACAATTGTGTTAACGTACCTTAGTAATATATATGGACATAAAATAGACATAAAAATACTACATTTTGGCTGTTGCTTCGTTCCGTCTTATATAATAAAATATATTTCTATATCCATCAGATATAGTCCTTTTTTCGTAGATGAAAGATACCCTAT
This sequence comes from Antheraea mylitta, assembly GCA_014332785.1. Classification (NCBI taxonomy): domain Eukaryota; kingdom Metazoa; phylum Arthropoda; class Insecta; order Lepidoptera; family Saturniidae; genus Antheraea; species Antheraea mylitta. The sequence goes on from JACEII010000033.1 coordinate 3,673,347, forward strand.
ATCCTTTTCTGTACCCCTAACAATCTTTATGCAAAATTTCGTAATAATTTTTATTGGAACGAAGTCCTTACGGCAGGCTTGGAGGAGATAGGGGTTACGCTGCGCGACCGAACTGAAAAAAATGTGATAGTAGAACCGTAAGAAAAAGTCCGTGGAATAAAACCGTTAAATGAGACGTGCGCAGGTGCGACAGCCGTATACACAAACGAGTAGTGTATAATACCTTTCTTTTTCTCCTTTTTTGTAATTATTTCTATTTCTATGTAATTTTATGCTGTCAAACAAAAATAAAGAGACATTTTTGTTATTTTAATTGATAATTTGAATTACGATTACATAAAATTGAGCACTTTTTTTTGCAAATTGTGTCGATTCTACATTAGCCGAAGGAACTTCGTTCCTACCTGGTGTCCCACGACACCACATCTTTTTATAATATTGATTGGGATAACTGCACTAAATACTATTATAACTTGAGCCTACCTTGTATTATCGCTTTTAAATTGATGAAATATATTTCTAAATAATAGCAACTATTGGCGTCTTCATCCGTATTAATTTACATTAGTATCGCCTAGCACCTTCATGTAGAGACCTATAATAAAATGATTCTTTTCCTATTTTTTTTAAATAACATTAAGAGACACAAATTATTCTTTAATATCGACGAGTCGAAGCTAAATCTCTTTCCTTATATTCGATGATTAGTAAATCTACTAATTTGCAATATTTGTACACCATTTAACAAAAAAGTTTTTAATAATAGTGAAATAAAGAAAAAAGAATTATGCTCGAATTTCATCACTCACTCAATTACTATTTATTATGTTCTCATAAGCTACTAAAAAATTTCAATATCATTTATATAACCCCTGCTTGTCTTAACTAAGTACGGCCCTGGACAAAAAGATCTCTCATTAATCATTCTATTATTAGGAGTTAAGTATTGCTACTTAGATTCTGCAATCTATCAATTAATCTATTGACAGGACGGGAGACTATTAATTATATACCCCTTCAGTTTGACTGGAGTCACGTACACCATTTCTTCGAGAAGTTTCTAGACTCATGCATTACTTTTAAGATAATTGGTGGCTTATAATCAATTTTGTGTTTTCATCGGAGACATGTGACTTAGACATATTTTTGAGTTCTGATGTTAGAATTCTTCTACACCAAATACAGGCTGTAACACACGTTTCCGAATGTATCGTACTGTTATAGGATCTCTAAAACTCCCTTTAAAAAAAAGATTTATTCACTTAAACGTATTTATAAATTAACGAAGATTTGTTCACTTAATTATATTATTTATTTATTATTGAACACTGAATAATTATAAGGATTTAGAGTGTTATGGGCCGAGGATTGGAATAAACTAACTGGGTGGTAACGTGGACTGTCTGAGGACTCGGAAAGTGCTGACGCTGTGTACTGAGAAAGGTACTGGATAGGAAGGGGTGTTGGTGTCGTGTTGGAGAAAAGTTAGTATATTAGGGTACATGGTTAGGATGTAATAGTACCACCGTACACCGAGTGTAACACGTTTGATAGTCACATGTTTTTATCGTTCAGTGTATGTGTTGTAGTCGAGTGGAATAACAATGTATCTATTCCAGACTGGCACATTACCAATATACACATGAAAACGAACCCTTGACATTGAATTACTTCTTAGTATATATTTTTCCGCATTACAAAAAAATTTAAGTCTTTAATACTAACAGCCAGTCACGACTTAACTAACTAGACAAAACTAACGGTTTATGCCACATGTGACACTTCTCAGATGTTAGAAGTTTTTTTTATAACTTACTAGAAACTTATCGTTATACTAGCTTTTGCTCGCGGCTTCGCTCATTTAAATGAAGATTTGATCTATCCCTAGGGAACAATACTTCTTTCTCAATGAATATATACTTTCCTATAATCCTGACAAAGTGTATGCCAAAATTTAGGATAATTAGTTTAGTAGTTATGACGTAAAAACCTAACAAACAAACAAACTCACATTCCCATTTTTAATTTTAATAAGAAAAGGATTTTTATAAATATTTATTCGTACCAACGCTACACAACTTTCTCTTTGGTTTAAATATTTATAATACTCAATATAAACCTGTAATTTTTATAATTCTCAGATTGTTAAAGCAACTATTCAAATTGCCACTATATTTTCTCTAAATTAGAACTAAACACTGCTAAAAATCATAGGACTTTTGTCCATTTCATAATGACAACGTAAACTTATATGTACTTACTATAAACACAATAATATTTTTACTTCCTCCTCCTTGATCATACGAGTGGTCGTAGCACGTGCAGGTGACGAGTGTGCGAGTGAACTTTCTCCAAGAATTCGTCACGTACGACGCAAGCCAAGTTAATAAGCGTACGAGTGTCGCCGGCGGCGTTGCACGACCCGCTCCCCCATTACAATACTCCAATGCACTTCAGACATTTATTGAACGTACGGGCAATAGTTAGCCGGTAATTTTATACAGTGATTTATATTTAATTTTAGTCACAGTGAAAAATTCGATATACATATATATATATATTGTTTTCTACTTACTTTTTTTTGGGTCGTTAGCATTTAACTGAAAATCATGGGGAAAATATTAGAAATGAAATCGCTGTTGACCTGTAATGGTTTTCACAGCTTCACCGAACTCAAAATTTCGTTTTTAATCTTATTCATTGAAGGTCCACAAAACTGAGTTTAGTGAACATAAATGGACACGAACTCTGCTAAAGGTGAACACGACATATAAATCTTAACAATTAGAAAATGGGAAATTAATAGCAAATAAGATATCCAACTATAGACTATAATTTCAACCTGCGTATTAGACTACAGAATATAAATACAATCAAGTGATAGACGCATCTTAAAAACTGAGCACAATATTTATTTAAACCATTTTGAATTGAGCCCTAGCCGCCATATTGGTCTTGGCTGCTGCTCTGCCTTTCACTTTAGGGATACATTGCGTCCGGCTTTAATACGACATACGATAGATGGACGACAAAAAAAAATCACTTTAGAAATTATCATTTATAAAGACAAGAAAAAGTGGATGTTCCGCCTATTCACAGTAGACTGAACTATTGTAATATCTTGTATTGTACTGTGATATAATAATGGCACGCCGCGGCTTTACTCGCGTTTAATATTTTAAATTTTGAATTAATATTAACGCAATAAGTTCTGTTGCTTAGATAACTAATCTGCGATTTATCCGCTCCAAGTGTAACCTGACTCCTATAGGTAAATACAGTTCGGCCTCTCTCAATAAGGCTCAAATCTTTTCTATTGACCAAATCATTTTTAGTCCTTTATTTATAACATAGTGCCACGTGACATTACTTAGCAAAACTGTATTCTCTTTTAGCATACCTAATTATTTCGATCCTAAGAACCTTGGCTTAGTAAAATTCAGCACGAAAAGCACTATCCTGAGTTATACATATCACTATAGACATACAACTATGTTACAGTATAAATATCATAGTGGAATAGCAGGAAAATGCCAAATAATATGTTGAGATACCTGAATAAATAATTGCCACAAAGCAAAATTTTTATTTTTTATTTAAAAAGGAATTTTAATAGGGGTGTTTGCTAATATTAATAACGTATTAAAAAGTGCCAAGTGAAACACACCTGCTTCATATCTGTATAAATATAGACTTATTTTTTATGAATCCATTGCTCTGGATAATCCGTATCGGTCTACTCGGGCGGTGCGACGCGGTGTTAGCGAGCACGGGTCGATGCTTCGTTGTATCCGGATCATACGTGTTGATTGGCTGCCGGTTATGTTCCTGTTACGTGATGTGTAAGCGGCCTTTTATTATTTCGCTTTAACTTTTTAGTTTCCTTTGATAATTATTAATTTTTAAATACGAAAAACGCAGGAAAATTAATATCGATTTGAGATTACTCCTTGAACCAGCGAAATATGAGTAACTGATTGCGGTCACTACACTTTACATTTATAACACGTTCATGGCAACAGTGTCTAAGAATGTTACAGTATTTTTCATTTTTTTCAGTCACTATTTGTTCGTTTTTTTTAGCTCTTCAATTAATAGTTTCAAATTTAATATTTTCAGGTATACGTCAAACAAATAAAATCAAAGATTTTTTTATTACAAGCTTTTATTTAGTTTGCAATGTTTGTTAGTTTGTTTAGGTCCAATCTTACAAGCTGAATTGGAATCTTTAGTTCTACGACTTTGAATTTTGCAAGTTTGTGCAGTCCTTATGAAAATACATGAAAATAAAAAAAAGTATAATGGATTCCAAAATGGTCGCTATACATATTGAAAACAAAATCTGATTAAGCTTTTTAATATATTTAGATTAAGAAGTCAATCGATTTCAGACGGCAATAGTAGAATAACATTAATTCAGCAAATTAATAAGTTGCAGGTTTTACAGGTAAACAGTATTATTATTATTTTTTATATTTTATATTATTATATAATTAAAAAAATCAGGAACAAAGATGCGCAGCATCGGTAGGAATAAAAACATAAAAAGTGTTTCCAAATCCAATTGTATAACTGTTTGCTCCATACAATGTTAACACCTACTAATTTATGAACTCCAATACTAAAGCTTCGTTTTAAACAACTGTGAACTAGATACGGTTATAGTGTTACCCGGTAATACAGAACTCTTGTCTTTGGGTAATAAATATATGGTACTACGAGAACTCACACGTGATATGACGTCGCTTTAAAATTCCCTCGGGCGACACCGTCTTAACCTTTATGAGGCGGTGGTCGCTCAACAAGGGCGTAGCGATTTAATCGGTCGACGATTATGTTTATTTCTTTAAAACAAATTATTTTTCGTGTATTATTAGCTCATATTCATTCGCTTTGCCATGTGCTTTCTTTGTTTTTTTTTTAATGGTAAAAAAGGTATACAAAAGTAATTCGAGAAAAAAAATCACAAACTGTTTTTGTAATCTAAAAAAGAATCCGAGAGACGTCTATGAAAAATTCTGCAACGAATGATCATAGATATACTATACCAAAAAGTTTTGACGTAATTTAGGCACAAAGGGACTGTATTTTCATTACATATTGATTTACATGTGTTACGAGATAAACATATTTTTTATTATGGACTAACAACACATACAGCTATTAATGTAAACAATATCATTCTATACTTTTTAGCCTAGTATCTCGTAATTTTTATTATCTATGGCATTTAAATTAAACGTTTTAAATTATAAATAACAAATAGTATTGAATGTTTTGATTAATTTGTTCTTTTATGTTTGTAATAGGTTTATAACTACTATTTTTACAGCTACCTGTAAATGAGAACATATTTGACCATATTTTTATTATTGTGGAAAAGGATTAAAAAAACTGTATTAACATTTCATTTTTTTAAGTTAGCTCCATTTGTTTACTTGTGCTTAGTAAAGAAGTATTTTTCTCCAAAGTTCTGTCATTTTTTAAGTTTTCAACAAAAAGAACTCACCGATAAAAAAACTTATATGTCTTAAATAAAACTAAACAAAACTCTTTTGCCATTCCTATAACCTAGAAAAAATATATTATTATCGTGGTTTAAGATAAATCTACATTTTGCAAAGAAAGCCGTGAGCAAAAGCTAGTTAATTAGTATAATGCTTCTTGAATTGATTTCATATTAGGTATTAATAAATTAATAGAACAGTAAATCGCTAAACGCTTACGGTATGAACAATTCACAAAGCTTTCTCCCTTTTCTTCTTATCGTACGTAGCGTGCACCCCGGGGCCTATTCGAGCGTATTGGAGCACGCTCGCTAATTGAGTCGAGTGGAACTTGTTAGGTGATTCCAGACGTGAAAGAAAACCCTATTTTACCTACATATTTTGTCGCACTTAGTGTTTCTTCTAGATATTCAAAATATACATTTACGTTATTAACTTCGTGGAAAGTTTGTTCGCTTGCTGCTGTAACCCTATGTTGGGAGTAACATTAACTGTATATATGCTGTCACGAATAGATTAATTTTAATGCCATCTATCCACCATTCTTTGTACTGCGTAGTTAGCCTGTACAACATACCTCAGAACTTTCATATTATTATGTTATCAACAGATTTGTTTTGAACGCCGCCTATATTCTTATATTTCGAAAATTTAAAAGTATTTATGTTAATTCTGCGGTTACTACGACTTTTGTGTCTCTTCTATATCTGATTAAAATATGTTCTTGGATAATGTTATATACCTGCAATTTTGTTGAGAAGTTTTCCCTTAAATCAAATATAAATTACTGTACATTTTTTAATATTGGAAACATTTGAAAAGGAATGAATAGCCAAACAAAGGTTATGACACACAATACTTACGGTTTATATAAATAATTGTTCTCTCATACAAAATAACTTAAAACAATCGTTTAAGTAAAAATTTCTCACGCTTTACTCATTTTTTATTTGAGCAAGATTAACTAACCTTCCTATATGTGTGCGTTTTTGAAAGGCTCAAGAGATATTTTTGGATAATAATCCACCAATCTAATACTCAAAGAGTACATTTGTATTTGAAAACATTAATATTTGTACGTGGGTTCGAAGAATGACGTCAGCGCGCTGCCACATTTCGGAGGCATATTTATCGCTCGCGCGAACAATGCAGACGTTTATAGTGGGTATAGTATTTTGTGCCCTACGTCACGGTCGGTTCACACTTGACGAAGGGATGGACGCTCACTCGGCCGTACAGGGTTGGCTCACAATATTAGAATATCTCTATGCCTATACTTTCAACGTTGTTGACTTGACTTACAAAAGCCTTCAATGCTTTTTCTTTGTATGTATTTTTCGTGTGTTAAGTGCCACAAAAAAGTTGTTCCTGGTGATTGAAATATGGAAGAAATAATAAATAATACATATGAATACAATATAACTTAATTTATTTTATTTGTAAACGTTAATCACGATATAAGAATTATTAACGCTTAGAGTATTATAACCTATATTATTAAGAAAAAATGTAGCTGTCTATCGGTATAATAATTCTCAGAATCAAATTAATAGTTCCAAAGATTATTTCCTTCAAATAAACCAATCTTATCTCTATAAAGTAGTACTAGCTGATACCAGTGACTTTGTCTGCGTTGTTTATTATCTTAACAATATAATTTATGTTCAGATGAAAAAAACTATATTGAAAGCAAAAATATACTCTGCCTACACAAATTTGTTTACAAAAAACGCATAATGCTTAGTTTCTTACAATTTTAATAACTCTTTATTAACTTTTTGTTAAATCAAGTAGTTTTTGCATGATGCGTATAGAATAACAGAACATTATTATTTGATTATACGTAGATAATAAATAGTACAGTAATTTAATAGTGCTATTTTCATAGATATTTTGAAGTGAAAGTATTGCCGCATTTTGCAATTTTGTAAATAAAAATGATTTTATACGGGAAATACTTATGGGCTCACGTCATCGACGGCTCCAACATGTTAGTGTAGCATCACTAATGATCTCGACAGGAGTGTGATGTATTGCACGTGTAGCAGACACTGTATATTCTTGACTTTATGATATGCGTGTTTGAATTTTTTGATGAGTAAATTCTTCTGATTTTGCTTACCGACCGTCGCCGATAATATTAACTTGTTCATGACTTATTGCACTTTTATTAGATTAGTGAAGCGTACTGTAGCGTCCCGTATAGGTTTAATATTCATATTTTGCATTAAGCTTGGTGTAGCCCGTCATATTTAATACCTTTAAATGAGCAATTCTTGTATATTTTTATATATTCAGGATCTCGGAAACGACGTCAGTGATTTCCGTTAAACTTAGTATGTAGGTGGTTTCAGGGACGATAAATTGATCTAGCCAGCTAGCATTTTCAAGCAATGAAAAATATAGCTAGAATACAAAGGTAAATTTCGCCACAGCTGTCATAATCAAAATAGCTCAGATGGGAATCGACTGCTTTGAAAATTCATCAACCCCATTTTGAATCCGAGGGCCAGCAAAAGAGATATCTTTTTTTTCTTTTTTTTTTTGATAAAAATTGATAATTTTGTGAGGCAAACCTTACAGTTAATTTTAATTTAATAATATTTTTAAAGAACCGAGCTAGACTCGGTCATCCAGGTACTATTTGTAATTAATTTATAAACTATATAAAAGTGTATATAATTATTTCTCCGAGTGCCAATAGACGTGATTAATATTGATTTAGAAATCATGAAATTTAAATAATTCACACATTCCATTGTTTTGAGTTGCCACTTCTATCGACAGCCTTAACTTTTTGGAACGAAGTTCCTTACGGCAGGCTTGGAAGAGATAGGAATTTTGCTGCGCGACCGAACTGAAAAAATGTGATAGTAAAACCGTAACGAAAAGTGCGTTGAATAAAACCGTTAAATGAGACGTGCGCAGGCGCGACAGTCGTATACACAAGTGAGTAGTGTATAATACCTTTCTCTTTCTCTTTTTTTGTAATTATTTCAATTTCTATGTAATTTTATGTTGTCAAACAAAAATAAAGAGAAATATTTTGTTATTTTAATTGATAATTCGAATTACGATTACATAAAATTGAGCACGATTTTTTTTTTTGCAAATTGTGTCGATTGTACATTAGCCTAAGGAACTTCGTTCCTACCTGGTGTCCCACGACACCACATTCTTATTTTTTTGAAATAGATGAATACAATTCAAATTGGATAAAAGAAAATCCTATATATATCTAGCAACAACTCTTATCACCATAGTACGAATCTGAAATTGTGATAAATACATTCGGCGACCTTTTATTTGGTTACGCGCCGCGCCGGTCACGGTATCCAGACTGGGTTTCAATTTACCGAGACCGTTTTATGTCACAGTACGACGCGACGTGACGATAGAAATAATTAAATTAGTTTCGGGCAGTTTTCTCTGTGACCTATCATACGAGTGGGTGTAATACGCCGTGACGATACAGAAAGCTTTACGTCTAATTTTTACGATATATTTACTGTTACCTGCTTGCATTATATATGTACTTATTATCTCATACTTAACACTCGCTCTTGTTTTTTTTTCTACAAGCTTAAAAATATTACGCTCTGGATTGCGCATAAAAATTAGCGCTAGAGGACCAGTTTACTAAACTTTACTAAATCCTACACTTTTATGTATACCTTCTTGCGTTTATATTATACTAGCGGACCAGGCTGACGTTCTTCCGCCCTGATTAAAAGAAATCATTGATATATTATATACCAAAACTTTCTTCATGAACTACTCTATCCACTTGTGAAAACCGAATGATGCAATAGCTTAAAAAAAATCTATAATCAATAAGACTATAATTATCTGTGTGTTGTTCATTTATTGGAGTTCTATCTGTGATCTTACATATTTTTTTCCTTATATTGTTACAAACATGTTTCGTAAGAATACAATTTATAAAATATGAAATTATTTTTTGGTGACATATTTGTGTTTTTGGATTTTTATGACATTTTGCTTATGGAAATTGTCAATTTTTAGAAATTATGACCAAATATTTCAATTAATTACTCTCAACCTATTTTAATATGACTATAGAAATAAATCAATCATAGTTACAACAGTAATCGTTACATATTATGAAATAAATTTCTCTGATACGTCTGTTTGTTCACAATAAACTCAAAATCTACTGAACGGATTTTCATGCAGTAATTCAAGAGGAAAGTGTAGGTATATAATTTGTCAAGATTTTTTTTAATTACCAGGGCTTGACAACGTCTGCCGGGCTCGCTAGTAAAATAGAAGGGAAACATAATTACTACACCAAAAAAATTATACTCTATAATAAATTCGAGCGAAGCCGGTAGCGCAACTAGTCATATACTTTAAACATATAAATGGATATATGGTTCTATATTCGAGATCTACAAACTCCATAACTCCGTTTATCTGATCATCTCTGTCCATTCTACTGTGATTCGTCACGAGATGGCGTGTTAAGATCTGTATTGTAATTTAATACGGATGAAGTCACGGGCTATTGCTGATATCTTATAAATGTTCTAAAAAGTTTTAAATATTTATCAGTTAATAACGCTCAGACGGTCGAACGGATTTTAACCAAGTTTCCTTTACTTAGGGGAGTGATAAATTATTGCTAAAGTTTAGTTTACTACAGTCTTCAATCACTCAATTGTTATGTTAAGTTTACTACGTGTGACATTTAATTTGGCATATTAAATAAGGCATAGTGTATATATATGTCATGATATTTTATAGGCTTCCGAAATGGGTAGCCGGTAACTAATATAGAAAGTGCTATATGTACAAAAATAAGCCTAGGCTTGTTTTCACCTTAACGTAATAATGTTTGAAGAAATAATAAAGAGAGTAAGATTATGATTCAAAAACTTTTTACGGCTTTGAGTGTTCTTTCTTCAAGTTCTTAAAGTCATAATAAATCACAAAATAAAAAGTTTTAAGAGAAGATACGTTTATTTTTTTCATCTTTCTTGAGTAAATATCCGCAGCGAAACTAGAATATAACTTAATAATTTTGTCTACAAACATTTACATCTCTCTCTTTGAATGTTTAAAGTTAAAATGGCCAAAGGGAACCGTGTAGTTTTTAATTAAGTCGGAGCAAACAGCTCTCGTTCAATTTTATATCGAGGGAGAGTCAACAGAATATTTCTAATGCAAACATCCGCGAGCGCGAGTCTAGAATTCCTGTAACGCGAGAGCAGTTACAAGTTTCCACGCAAAACAAAGAAGGCAACATTAAGCTGTGTACACACCGGCGCTAATCCGACCCGGTTGTAAGTTGTAATGCGCCCGACCGCGTCGAAAAGTTGAGTTGTACCCCACCGCCGCGGCGTGAAGTCTCGCGGCGTACCCCGGCGCCCTCTTAATATTAAACTGGTTTAGTGCGGTTTATACCAGCTTTATTATATTAGCGTGTCGACGCTTCGCTCTGAATTTGGCGGTTTAATTAGTACCGTTACGATATGAATGCTATTTGAGGCAGTACATTTGGAATTCGTGCTTGATGTTAAGACGGCGGATTTACTTGATGGTGTTCCGGAAGATTATTACCAAAACGGATACTGTATTTCGACACGTTGCCAAATTAATCCGAATTGATACCATTTTAAGGCTCAGAGTAACCTGTTTCAATACCACATATTATATGAAATTATAATATAAAGAAATAATACATTAATATGTATTTTTTAGATATTTTCATATCTATACTATAATAAAACTGTAACAAGTCGAAATCTGTACATTAAATATTTTTTGAAAATTTTAATCAGAGTAGACTATGTTATCGATATAGAAGCCAAAAATAATCTTTTTACAATTTTTGTCTGTCTGTCTGTCTGTCTGTCTGTCCCTATGCACACGCATCACTCTGAAAGTACTGAACCAATCTTGATGAAACTTGACATAGTGATAACTAATATTACGAGATTACATCAAATATACTTTTTGTCTCATAAAACGCAAAGGGTTCTCCAGTATAAATGATTAAAGTCTAGAATATAAACCCGAATTACTCTGAAAGTACTGAACCAATTTTAACGAAATTTGACACGGTGATAACTAATATTAGAAGACTACATCCAGGATACTCTTTGTCCCATAAAATGCAATGAGTTCTCCAGAATAACGAAAAACAAAAATTTGCAGTTAACGTAACTAGACTTTTTGCGACACCTTAGTACAAGAGCCGGCAACGTTAAAAGTACAAGAATTTTAGAATACCTGGTTCTTTAATACATCAATATTTTTTTTTTATATCATAAGAGGCAAACGAACATGTGGGTCACGTGATGTTTAGTGACCACCACCGTCTATAGACACTAGCAACATCAGGGGATTTGTAAGTGCGTTTGCAACCTGTATATGGGGGAGTGTAAGGGAATCTCCGGCACTCTCACTGACCGAACGAAACATTACAATGCAAGCGCTGTTATTTGACGTCGGTTTTCTGTAAGTATTCTAGCAGTATTAGCCTGAACGAGCCGACCCATTCATGCTGAAACCAGTAATAGCTTCGGCGTGGCTCTACCACCTACAGAAATTATCAATATATCAATAGACAGAATTTAGGATAAATAATAAAACTATATCATATTACTGAAAATAAATAATAAAATGTGTAACCGAAGATTGAACTGCTGTGACTAAAAGTATAATATCCCTCAATGACGCAACGAGAGATATTTGCTGCAAATGCGGATTTAGAATAAGTATTCATTACGTAATTCAAACCTATATTATTCAACATATTAACTCACCACGAACCGACGAAGTCATCGACGCTTCAACAATAAATTGACCATCCTTGGAAAAAATGACGTAAAAATTTTAGTGTGCCCTTGACCTTATTTATAAACGTCTAATAAGACGTGTGTATCAGTTTACGAGTGGGTGCCTATTAAGTTTTATGATCACTATATATATTCAGAGGAGACGTTTAACGACTTTGTTTTCTTGTTTCAGGTACATAAAAATCTTCAGTTCCAATAACGATCCACTTTTACTATCGGCGAAATTAATCTAACTGTCAACATGCGTTGGATATCTTTCTAGATCGTTACGTACTTGTCTGCTAGGTTATGTTGACATATAATATGTTCTGAGATAACCAACATGAACGGATACTTTGAGAAAAATCAATTATTACTTTTCTAAAGTAACTCACGAAGTAATAACAACAAATAAGTAAATTTAGAAAACAACTACTTATTTCAATATTAAATATTAGAAATCAATTAATCAACTTTGGGGTGTAAGGGGTGGTGGGATGTAAGGGGTGTCAAGTAACATCTTAAGACTTGAGACACCCAAGCCAACCTCACCTGCACGTGGTGCACCCTGCTGATCAACGAACGAGGCAATGGCGATAGCGGGGTGGTAGGGTTTTACAGCCCGACTTCGCAACCACCATGTACATGGCGAAAAAGCCCGTCATAGTGACTCGCTTTTGCGCGTCGCGTTTCGGGATCAGCCTGTACATATCCAGTGACTTTCGTCATTATGGCCGGCATGACAGCGGCGACTGACGGTGGATAACCTGTCTCTCGGTGGTCGCCACTGTTTTTGGATTGTACTATACTTACCATCAGGCAAAGTGCAGTCACTTTGTCGTGCTTCAATAAAAAAAAAACTTTAAATTACAATTAAAATAATTATATTAAAATCGAAATACTCTAGCAAAAGTTATTGTAATTTTGATGACAATGCGATTTAAATACGAGAGAAAAGTATATAAGTAAATGGATTTAATGCATTTAGATGATTTTATTACTCACTACTTTTAACATTAGCTTCCACGCGGACAGAGTTGCGAGCACACCTAGTAAATTATAAAATCTTGTCATTTCTGAGAATGTTCGTAAACAAAAAACTATCTAAATAACTGTAACTATTTATGTTTACTGAAATTCAACTACAGTTATATGAGAAGTATATACATTACCTCATAGAAACAAATCGTGAGGGGCCTGATCGAATTAGCTAAGAGAACGTATTACGTTTGAATTTCATTAAAAGTATGTGGCTACCAAACAAAGCCTGATCATATGTGGTTGTAAAATGTAACCTAAAAGACATAACTAGCGATTAAAGTGTGAACGAATAGTTGGAATTACACTTAGTGTACGGCCTGAATGAATGTGCGTTCGGCGTGCAGTATGACGTACAACGGGGCGTGCAGCGGAGCGTGCAGCGGGACGTGAAGCGAGACGTGCAGCATCCAAGAGCAACACTCGTGCGTCACTTAGGACACCTACGTGTTAATGCATCTGTTTGAAACGAACGCTGCACGCCCCGCCACGCACGACTATCGATTTGAGTGTCTACTCTGGTCATATACTTATTCTAAAAAATTAACAATCGATTAAAGTGTGAACCGAATAGTTGTATTTAACTTTACCCTAAAAAGATATTGCTCACAAGTGATATTACTGCTAAAACCATAAGTGACATGACTACAGACCGAATGAAGTGTGATCGAATAGCAATCTAAACGTGATCCGATATCCACGTCTAATTATGATGGTATTTGCTATCTGAAGCGGTTCTCATGATGGTAATGAGCTCGTACGCTCTGAGTCAGCCCCTTGATCTGCTGGTGCTTTATGTGTTACAAACGTTGTACGCAAAGTCAAGTAATAATGCAATTTGGCTGTTTTTATGCATTAGAATGATGTCAGTAACATAGCGTGCCGGCTTATAATAACATTCTTTTATCTTTACTTAATACTAGCCTCTGCACGCGACTTCGTTCGCGTGGAATAGTTACTTTGGACTAATGCTAACATGCAGCGGAAGCTCTCAAGAGGAAAAAACACCCCGATTTTGAAATATTCTTCATTGATGCTCCGCTCCTATTAGTCTTAGCGTGATGATATATAACCTATAACTATCCTCGATAAATGAGGTATAATACAACATTCAAAAAAATTTCAAATTGGACCAGTAGATCCTGAGTTTTCCCCCTACAACGTCACAAACTCACAAAGTTTACCTCTTAATAATTTTATATATTATAATTATATAACTATTATGTTATGTATAGAAGTATAGATTATAAAGCTGAAGAGGTTGTTTATTTGAACACGCTGATCTTAGGAACTACTATTCCGATTGGAAAAAATATTTCAGTACTAGATAGCTCATTAAACGTGGAACATATCACGCGCTAAGACCAATAGGAGTGAAGCACCAATGAAACATTTTTCAAAATCGGGATATGTACATATTATTTAAAAAAAAATCACCTTCTACCTAAATTAACTAATCCACTCGGACAAAGTCGCGGGCAAAACCTAGTCTCAGATGATCACTCTGACCACCCTAGGCTGCTAATATATACAAATTAATATTTATTTGTTAGTTTTCTATATGCTGTCATTCCGATCATCTGATTGCAGTATAACTTTCAATACACATCAACGATACAGGAAATAACATAAACACTTCTATTTCACTAAAAAGGCGAACATAGCCGCGAGTAAAACCTAGTAATATAGATAAAAACATTTGTGTTATTATATAAGCATGCTTATAAAGTATCTAAAGAAGTAATTAAATTACCAGAAGAAATTAATAAAGTATTATACCTATAAATTAAAACATTAATAGAAAATGTTTGTGCTAAATGTACTCCTGATAAGGAAAGTTCATAAATTATCCTGTCAAGTGAATACAAAAATGGCCACTAAACAACATGAGAGCCGGTGTTAAATGAACCGTTTGGAACGTTTCTCTTGGCTATCTACTATATTATCTCGTTTCAGGCAATGGGCCCTAATGTGGCACATTACGTGAACTAATGTAAATGTGTTTGTTGGCAATTTGTTGTGCTCGGTTCGCTCGCTTTGACTATCTACTTGTTCTATACTTTTATGATATAATTTAATAATTCTTTTCCATATTATTATGATGTTAAAATTAATAGTATGTTTTATATTCAATCCTGATTTACCGTTTTATAAAAGCTGTTGAAAAATAACTTTTTATATTTCAGTAAAGTTCTTTAACCAAGATTTAAATTATATTCACTTTATAATCAATACAAAGATTAATTAATACGGAATAAGATATTTATGACAAACGATTTTGGAGGAATATATTGCTACTTTTAATATATTTTT
The DNA here is from genome assembly GCA_014332785.1 of Antheraea mylitta. NCBI lineage: Eukaryota > Metazoa > Arthropoda > Insecta > Lepidoptera > Saturniidae > Antheraea > Antheraea mylitta. The sequence continues at coordinate 3,689,008 of JACEII010000033.1, forward strand.
TGTTAACTTGAATTATATGTATAGTAATAGTATATGTATAAGGAACCGCAAGCGCGTGTGTTTCAAAATGAACCAATTTAATAGAGTATCCCAACCCCTACCTACTCCAGTTACTATAGTGTCTATCGCGTGCGTACCTACACAGATCGTTTTACCGGTCAATGATTCCGGCAAAATTTAAAACATTGGATCTGGTGTTATTTCCAAGTTTCCTGAACTTCCTGAACTTTTTGGTTATTGGTGGTAATACCACCTTCTCACAGAAAATCAAAGTAACAGTGCTTGCATTGTTGCCTTTCGTTCGGTCAGTAAGAGCGCCAAGAAACCATCTATTTCCCGCGCCCCCAAACATAAGCCGAGAACGCACTTGCGACTCCCCTGGTGTTGCAAGTGTCTATGGACGGTGGTGATCACTTAACATTATGTGACCCACCTGTTCGTTTGCCTGCTTTGAAATAAAAAAGCTTCCCCTAATCAAAACAACATAATATATGCATAATGTTTCTTGATTAATCAGATCTAGTATTTAACTTCCATCTTACCTGATAGTAGACAAGGAACTGGCCTAAGGTGGCAACTTGCCAAGCCTGGAAGGACTGGCTTTCAAATTTTACTATTAAGACACACCTTTAGTGCTTGATGACAACAATGTTCAACTGAAAGGTGGTTGATAACCTAGTGGATATTAGGAAATGTCCTAGCACTATATTATAACTTCATTACAACGTTTATGTTCCTCAAAACTTTAGACTCAATGCAACAATTGAACGAATGTCGATCGATCGAATATTCTAACTTACTACCAAACCACAATCACTCTCACCTCATTCAAAATCCATGTATTCACCTTGAGCAGCGTTTGTAGGCAAATTGTATTTATTGCGTATAAGCAAAAATACTCCAGCAAGCTTAATGACGACGTAATCTAACATAATAAAATATCTGAACCTTTTTTTTTCATGGGAAAATACCTAACGGATATCCATCCCGCCAAGCAGCAGACGATGGATATGTCCGAGTCGTTCGGACTAAAGCCCCATATTACCTTCTTACACTTCATGGCCGGAAGAGAAGGGACTGCCTAATCGGCACGTCTACTCCTCCGACAGGTGTTATCCCCTCCTAAGGGACCCTAACTGCGGTCTGAGAGGTCAAGATGGTAGACTCCTCAAGAGGGAGTGGGTGTTAGACACCTCCTAACGAACTGTGGGAGTTGCATCGGCACAATGCACCGCCACCACATGGGCCTGTGCATTTTAACTACCCGGGGCGACGGACAAAACAGATAAAGGATTTCAAGTGCAGTTATTGGAACATCATTATAAGCGCTTGGTAATCCATTTTCAATTTAAAAATGGTAGTTAGCCGGTTTAGATAAAGCTCTACCACCTTGCTAAGGTATCGTTCCTATGTTTTCCTTTACCAATACCTCCACCTCATTCGGATAAATTCGAAGCCACGCCAATCCACAGGATGTGCGAAAACGTTAGCTATTGAGCTATCATCGCCTTAAAATAAATAATTTTATTTTATACTGTATACTCGTCAAAGAGAGTAATGCGGATATCATGTAACCAGATCGGACATCCGTTCTGCAACCGATTGCGGGCGCCGCGTAGCACCGCGCTGCGTTTATTCAATACCTGATTTTAATTAACCAAATGGTTAAATTTATTTTACCGCACTCAAATCACTACTGCAATAAATATCCTATATTACATAACATTATAAATGCGACAGTAAGTTTATTTCTTTGTTATGTCTTCATACTTTAACTATTCAACCAATCCGAATTCAATCGAATTTTGCATACACATTGTATTTGCATTGCGTACAAATTTACAAATTTTGCACATTCAATTTATGTATATTACATATAAAAGTGTAATATATTCTCCTAATATATATCAAAGTTTATATATTCCAAACAGATTATATAAACTAGTCGTTGAGTGGTCAATATGCGAGCCGTAAGTCATTCTTTGTAGTTTAAATATCATTGTGGTTTTCTTGTTAAATAGAGTACTAATACAGTGAATTACTCGACATAATGATTTAAGAAAAAAAAAGTCGATGCAGACATAAGAAACTCCCACAGAAATAACAACTCAAAACAGTGGACTTAAGGTGTGTTCTCTTTTAATTAATTATACTATGAATTGGCACTCTGAATAATAATTAAATACTTTTTTAAACAGTTTAGTAATTCATCATACATATAATGGGCTGCAGAATCTCAGTACAAAACATCTATAACAGGCTCTTATACTACGCGTCGCTAACTTAACGCAAAGCGCGCAAGCGCAATAAGATCGGTAATGCTTACTAGCATGTCGTGATGCAAAATTATATATTTTCCTCCTGCCAAAAAATACCGTTCAACGCGGGTAAAGAAGTTGTCACTTAAAAAAAATGGTTATGTATTAAAAGTATATGATGTCCGCAAAGACGTATAGTATAATACATATTGGAGTGAAATTAACAGTAAGTAAATTCAGTAACCGCACCAAATATCCAGAGCATTTCAATACGTCTGGTATTTAAGTTATTTGGTTACGTGATTACTATGCAATTAAAGCGGTTTCGAATCGGGTGTCTTGTATCGGTGGTTGTTACGTCTAATTTCGCTTTAAATTCGAATACGAGATTGTTGCAAATGTTTAGTATAATTATACGAATGATTGTACAATCGATGCGATATTTAACATCGAATATTTATCTAAAATAAGGAAGACGAATCGAAATATATTTGCGAGTTATTCGACGATCGTCAAGAATAATTAATACGATAGTTTTTATCTTTTATAGCTTTTACCGTTTGATCTAATATTATTGTCATTATTAGTATAGATTGGTATGTGGTCTATTATCTATACTAATATTATGAAGAGGTAAAGTTTGTGAGTTTGTAGGAGGTAATCTCATATATATCATCACGCTAAGATGAATAGTAGCTGAGTAACTATGAAGAATATTTCGAAGTTGTTTTTTTTCCTCTTGAGAGCTTATGATGCGTATTGGTGTTAGCCCAAAGTAACTGTTCGACGCGGACGAAGTCGTGGACAGAGGTTAGATATAACTAAAAAGCTGTAAATACGTTATCTACATGATATTTTGACACGATAACGCGCACATCTTCTATACTATAATAAAACTGTAACAAGTCGAAATCTGTACATTAAATATTTTTTGAAAATTTTAATCAGGGTAGACTATGTTATCGATATAGAAGCCAAATATAATCTTTTTACAATTTTTGTCTGTCTGTCTGTCTGTCTGTCCCTATGCACACGCATCACTCTGAAAGTACTGAGCCTATCTTGACAAAACTTGACATAGTGATAACTAATATTACAAGGCTACATCCAGGATACTTTTTGTCCCATAAAACACAAGGGGTTCTCCAGGATAACGAAAACCAAAAATTTGTAGTTAACGTAACTAGACTTTTTTGCGACACCTTAGTACAAGAGCCGGCAACGTTGGAAGAACAAGAATTTTAGAATACCTGGTTCTTTAATATATCAATGTATATTTTTTTGTATCATAAGAGGCAAACGAACAGGTGGGTCACGTGATGTTTAGTGACCACCACCGTCTATAGACACTAGCAACACCAGGGGATTTGCAAGTGCGTCTCCAACCTGCATATGGGGGAGGGTAAGGGAATAAAAAGAAGGAAAGGACAAGAGAGGTGGGCCTCCGGCACTCTCACTGACCGAACGAAACACTACTATGCAAGCACTGTTAATTCACGTCGGTTTTCTGTGAGAGGGCAGTATTAGCCCGAACGAGCCGACCCATTCATGCTGAAACCAGTAATAGTTTCAGCGTGGCTCTACCACCTACAGAAATTATCAATATATCAATAGACAGAATTTAGGACACTTGGTAGCGGGTTAACGTTGTATTTTTAATAGGCATTTTGATTTATGATTAATCAATAATAAGTTTAGGAACATTTTTTTCAGTAACTTTTAAACGCAATTAAACAGTCAGACAAATTTTTATAAACAATCATATATATATACCCGCTGATATATTTTATAAATAAAAAAAAGAATGTGGTGTTGTGGGACACCAGGTAGGAACGAAATTCCTTCGGCTAATGTAGAATAGAAACTATTTGGGAAAAAAAAAATCGTGCTCAATTTTATGTAATCATAATTCAAATTATCAATTAAAATAACAAAATATGTCTCTTTATTTTTGTTTGACAACATAAAATTACATAGAAATAGAAATAATTACAAAAAAGGAGAAAGAGAAAGATATTATACACTACTCGCTTATGTATACGACTGTCGCGCCTGCGCACGTCTCATTTAACTGTTTTATTCCATGCACTTTTCGTTACAGTTTTACTATCACATTTTTTTCAGTTCGGTCGCGCAGCAAAATCTCTCTCCTCCAAGCCTGCCGTAAGGAACTTCGTTCCAATAATAAATTTCAAATCAATTTTTTTTTTTCATAGCAAAGAACCAATTTCATTTTATCAAACATTATTGACCACCATATACAACGATAAACGTAAACGTATGACTTGGGATTGACGCCATCTCAAATATATGCGTCGTCGACCATCAGGCTATACAAAGCCGAAATACCTTGGGCCGGCGAGGTGAAATATCTTGGTGTTACTTTAGATAAACACTTAAATTTCGATTCACACACAGAAAGAGTGCGAAACAAAGCCGTATGGTCTTAGGTCGTTTCTATCATTTGCTTTGTCATAAGAGTAAAATATCCCCCAGACAAACTCACTTTATACAAAACTTGCATCCGTCCGATTATGACGTACAGTTGTTCGGTCTTTGCACATGCGCAAAATCGTATTCAAAAGTTGCAGGTTCTCCAGAACTGAGCCCTACGTAAAATCACCGGTGCCCCATGGTACGTCCGGAATAAGGATCTCCACAGGACCTGGAGATGCTTTCTGTCTGAGCGTATATAAAATCACTTACAGGTAGTTATTTCGAAAAAGCCGCGAATCATCCCAGCCCGTTAGTGGTATCCGCCGCGAACGATGAACCCGTACCCAACGCTGCGCAGTATAGAAGACGACCGCGACACATTTTTACCGACCCTCCTGATTCAATCACATCAGCGAACGATCAATACCAGCTTGTCTCTTCAAACAGAGCGTGTTCTCACCCACGCCCGCATAACCGCAGATCACGCCGCCGTGGTCTGGGAGTAAATTTCGCTCCCGCACACCAAATTAGGTCCTTCTCGGCAACGGCTCAAGCCTAGATCTGTTCCCTGGGCGTGGAGCCATTGTGTACGCTGCTCACGCGATACAGTGACACAAGAGTTCTACCCTTATTTTTCGTTATCCTGTCCTATCCTATATAGTTTAGAGGAATTTTCCTACACAAAATACATATAGGAGTTGTTGAGGCACGCATGCTTGGTACACATGCATGTTACAATGACTTATATACGTATATAAGTTACCGGACTACTAAGGCGAGCGCTTAAGGCACTCAGCCGATTTTATTTTGGCAACCAGCTCAAGGGTGCACGGCACACCTCGGCTTGGCTGTTGCCTGTTGCATGCAAAATCGCGATCTATCTTAACTAACCTAGCTAACTATTCTTATATGTATGAGTTGTTGAAACGTATATGTGTACCAAGCATACACGCCTCAACAACTCCTGCATATATTTATTACCGGAAAATTGAGAGTTTTTCAGTTCGATAAGATAAAAAAGTAAACCCTTCCACTTTCATGTGTAAGCGTGTAGGCGTGCACGTGTGTGGGAGTGATCGTGTAGTGTTGTAGCAGTGATGTATATTTGTGTGTCACCGTATCGCGCAAGCAACGCACTCAAGGGGTCCCTACCGAGGTATTGAACCTGATGTATAAAACTGGCTTGGTTTGAAGGTGATAGGTACTATGTTGTGTGTGGTACAGAGATTATTTATAAAAATATATTGGAAATATATTTCAAATACGTTTACGAAACAGTTTATAACTCTTAGACAATAGTTTCAAGCAAGTGACATTTGACGCCTTCGGCGCGATGTTTGACACTTCGATATGGTGTTCATATATTTTTCTTTAATACAATGGAGTATAAAAAGGTTTTAATACAAGTCGAAGATAGTTATGGTAAAGTAAGTGGTAGAGATGTTTATTCAATTTTATGTAGGTTAGTTTTTATTTTAATTGATCCTGGTAGATGACGCTACGAACGGATACTAGGCTTATTAAAAAAAAAATGTAATCTGGGTATATGTTTGAGTGAATCCGTGGATAGTTTGGATTCACAATTGGAAACGGTAGTTGTGGCTGCAATCGGGTATCAGTTTTATTTGCGGGCTGGTAGGGCTTTACAGCCTGACTGAGTCACAACCACCATGTACATGGCGAAAAAATCCGTAATAGTGACTCGCTTCTGCGCGTCGCATTTCGGGATCAGCCTGTGCATATCCAGCTTTCTGTAGGCCGGCATGATAGTGGCGACCAGCGATGGATAGTGTGTCACTCGGTGATCGCTATTGTTTTTGGATTGTATTGTGCTTACCATCAGGCATAGTGCAGGCATTTTGCCGTGCTACGATAAAAAAAAAATTTTCGCGTGATAACGAATTTGGTGCAAACGAAGTTGCACGGGTCAGCTAGTATGTATAATTATATTGTAACTCCACACTGTCTTAGATAAAATGTGGAAGTAAGATGGCATATCCTCAGTATCGGTGGTGAAATAGAAATAATTATACATTGCTTAGATACGAGCGTATTGTCAGGGCAGCCGTCAAGAAAAAGCTAGTTAGCTAAGTTTCAACTAGGCGCTGTCGAAACGCTTATGACGTATCTATAGCTTTTGACATATGATATCGTTCCGTTTGATCACAAACTCATTTAATTTTAAATGATGATGTGGTTTCTAAAATGGTTAACACTCTACACGTAGAGGCAACTGGGTCTGGAGTTCAGCAGTCAGAACTTACCAATAGCTGCATGGCTACAGATTTTCAACTCTAGAATGGTAGCTAGCAAGACGGGTTTCGAAAAGTCCTACTACCATGACATTGAAAACCCTGACTCAGTTACTGGGATTCAAACCTACGTACATCGACACGGTGTCCAAACACGCTATCAAATAAATATAATTAGTGCACGGTACTTTGCACTTCCGTGCAGAATTGAGTCCTTTTTAGCCTGATCGCATCGGAAGAGTCAACATCGATCTAATGATGCTCCGTGATGAAGCGAAACACGTTTAGACGTAGTAGTGACCAATAATTTTTATGCTAAAATGCAAAGTAGCGTCCACTGTAATTTCCGCAAATTAAAGCCTACTTCAATCAAGCTATCAACTAAGTCATCATCGCTTCAAAATTAAGGAAGGTTTTTTCTAAATTTGAAGTCAAAGTTGAAGTCTCGTCAGGGTTCTGTATATAATTTATGAATGTTCTTGAGTGTTTGATGAAAAAAGAAAACCTTAATTACTTTCGGAGATTTCTTACCAAGGTTACGATTTGTTATTTAGTAACTATACATTTGATCACCTCGCAGCCGTATAGATTTAAGATAATATTCATATAATATGCATCTATAAATTAAATATATACATTAAAAAACTTTACCGTCGAAAAAATGAATAGAGCAACTGATGCATAAATAAAGTAAATTAAAAAAAAAGTAACCAACTTCAATATTAATCAAAAACCCACAAGGCACTAAAAAGCGGAAAATAAATAGTTTATTAAATGAACCAAATAAAATGAAACGTATGAATATGTGCGCTACCTAGAGATGTATTGGAAGTCCGTGCCAACCAGCGGTTTTCAGCGGTAGATAAAGTGGCTCATGAGAAAGGTTTAGGTATACAATAAGTCAAGGTTTTATTTAATATCAAGGCGGATCAACGTCCGCCGGGCTCGCTAGTATCACATCCAGTCATCATGGAAATGTGAAACAATCGGATTGAAACTCACGTCTGGCACATGCGTGATCGCACGTGAATTATCTTTACAGTGATACGTGACATTATATCTCTTTATCAAATAAATATATTAATTAAACTTTAGAAATCGCTGTATTAAACTTACTGTTAATAACAAATTAATTTAAATACCACTTCACAATTCTGTGTATGTGCCAAAGCGGAACTACGTAAACAGAATTAAATCTATTACAATTCCGTTACTCCGACGTCGCCCGACGTCTGATACGTTGTGCATTTTAAAACGTTTCATCTCAGAGAAATAACAAACTAAATCTTTAATGTTTTTTGGAATGTACTCCTTCAGAATTTCTTATAAGATCGACTTTTGTAAAATGAATGAAGCGTTACATAAATAATCATTTTTCAGTACAGACGATAACAAATTATCATCGTAAAACTTCTTCATTATTATTTAAAAGGAAAGTTTAAAAACATTATAACAAATATGAAAGAGTTTGTATCTCGACTTGTCGAGTTTTTCTCACTCGAAACTTTGTTTCGGAGAGGGATAAACAAGTGTTGTATGAGTGCCTAAGTTACCTCCCGAGTGGAGTCGAGTTTTTAAGTTGATAAAACAAAATAAAAAATAAGTATGCTATATACGGAGGTGGGAGTTTGGATTTTTATGCGGTATAAAGTTTTGTTGGCTTATGTAGTAGCATAGTGGTGCAGCGTCTGGAGTTTTTGTGGGTTTCAAGATATCTTTTAGTTTAAAGTTGTGGAACACTTTGAAACTAGTTTCCCCTGTGGAACGGGACTTTGAAGTCAAACTTCATGGTATAAATATATTAGTGATTTTTATCTTAATAGCAAGATTTGTGAAGATTAACTTTCTTTTATCGACAACTTATTAATTAATTTAGGTTCTGATATTTTATACGACTGATCGATTACTCTTTATAAATTATGACAACATTCACACGCAGATGAACCTTGCAATTGCAATGGCAACTGAAAGAAATAAGGTTCGCCATTGACGGACACGTTAAGGAGGTTCATATATGTATGACAACATGTTCTAGTGGTTTAATCTGTAGAAAATTAAATTAATATCCGCAGGTCCGACATGTACCAAGGATTATTTTTGGAGTCGCGTACATTTACTAATTTAAATTGATAACACTTTTGGCTGACGGTGAAAGAAAACATCGTGAGGAATCTTAAAACTAAGATATGTTCTTACAGTATCACTACATGTTTTAAAAATATAGAACTGTGTTATAGTTGGAGTTTGAAAACGCGAATACGTCATGACGTGGTGATTATGTCCGTATCTTCTTTAGGTAAGAGGCCAGTGATGTGATGAACTTTATATAGCGTATGCTGACAAAGCTGTCAGATAGCAATTTTTTTTTTTTTTTTCAACTAACTTGAGTATTGTATAAGTTATATCACTGGAAAGTTTTATTAAAATCTATTATGTAGTCTTTGCGAGATCCATACATACTCATAAATTTTCGTTGAGATGTTATCGTTTATTTATGTGAAAGTTATTCAAGTAATAAATTGTTAAATCAATAACTTGTTTTAATTAACAATTGTTAAAGATGACTAAATATGGATCTCGTGATTGTAAATAAAGAAACACTGTGGTAAGTGTTTGTTTGTATATTACGGTTATTTTTTCTGCAAACTCTTGGTCGGCACCTGTTTTTTATTTCGTTATATTTATTATATACGTCGAAAGTCATTGTATTTATTAGTGAAAATTGTTTTTTTTTTTATTTATTATTGTTATTTTACTTAGCCATTATACACATTAGGACGGACTTTTAATGAGGTTATTGACTTTCTTTATGACGGTTATATTTTGATTGTTTACGACAATTTTTAACTGGACAATGGATAATAAACTTACTAACCGTGACGTCAGTCAAATATTGTGGCTACGATTCAGTCGGATGTAGAATTTAGTGTCAACTATACACTAAGCGATAACTCTATATTTAATCTTAACAGCGTACGTCTTCTGAGATAAACGTGATGATATATCACGCACCAGTTTGAGGTGTTCGCGGGGTGCGGGGTGAGATACTCGGTTCTCGCATATGAGATTCCACGCACACACCCGTTCGACGCCACATTTGAATGCGGTGTATTAGTGAATGGTTAGATTTATCGCCGGCGTAACGACAGACGTCGTGCGATTTATTCGCTTTGAGGTCGCACAGTGCAGGTCACGCAGTAGTACCATTCTTGATGACATTCGAATTTTAAAACATTCGAATATGAAAAGTGACAGGTAAGTATTATTTAAATTTGTGGGTAATAATAAAAGTATAAGTGTAACCGCAGCAGGTTAACCCTAGACTATTCAAAACCACGGGTTTAAGATTCGTACAAGCGAACGCAGAGCTTATGATGCACTGACATCTACTCGAATAATGTAAATAAAAATCTAAATTGAAACATACTTCTTCTTTACATTCAAACGTCATACAATTTAGCTGAATTACTTCTCTTAAATGTTGCATTTATCTCAAACTAGCTTTCGGCCGCGGCTTTGCTCAATGAATTTAGGTTTGAAGTATGTTTCACGAATGCTACTTTTTTTGATGAAAGGTTCTCTGTCATTTCCTCTACCCCTGACAATTATTATACATAGTTTCGTGGTGATCGATCGAGTACTTAGGACGTGGAAGCGTATCAAACGAATTTACAATATTAGTAACAATTGTTCCTTCGTAGTATTATTACTTTGTATGTGTGGTATATGGCTTCTATTATATATGTTAATTTAAATACATCTCAAACAGTTTTTTTAGGTGTGATCCAAATTCCAAATTAAAACATTTCACGTTCCCGTTGTGAATAAAATTTCATTTGACATTTTTTTTATCCATACATGACTAAGTGAATTCACTGTTATTGGCCGAATCTAAACTTGCACTACTGACAAATATTTTACTATCGCGTGTAACAAACAGTACGGACGTCTCGCATATTGGTGGTACGCGGATTTCGTAACGTGTTTTACTTACGCCGGCTGTATGTACGTCGAATCCCACAGTCTTAAACCGTCTCGACACGTTTAGCGTTACGAAGATTTATTTAATTTTGTTATACACCGTTTTTTCTCGCTGCTTACGTCGGAAAGCACTTAGATCTGAAAACTGCTTTAATTTATTCTGACGTCATTTTTGACAGATGAAATATTTTGTTTACGCCCGTACGTTTTTTTTTCTATTTCTATGTCTCTCTGCTATGGCTTTTTTAGGCTTATCAGTATTTGATTCATGCTTTTTTCAAAGTAAATCATCTTAGGGCATGGTAAGGGATAAATTGATTTATGTATTATGTATTAAACATACATAGGTAAGTACTTGTGTATGTGTGTAAGTATTTATAAGGGTTTGTCTGGTGCTAGAAGTATAACAAAGTGAGTAAATTTACTGTTAAATATTTATACTACGGGACTTGGTATAGTATATAATTGAAGCATTCTCATGTATACTTCCATACTAACATTAAAAAGAAGTAAAGCTTGTGACGTTGTGAGTTTGTGACATTGTGAGTTTGTGACGTTGTAGGGGGTAATCTCAATAACTACTAGTGCTATTTAAACAATTCTTTCAGTGTTATATAGCTCATTTATCGAGAAAGATCTTAGGCCATCATAGGCCATATATCATCACGCTAAGACCAATAGGAGTGGAGCATCAATGAAGAATGTTCCAAAAGCAAGATTATTTTTTCCTCTTGAGAGCTTCCGCTGCGTGTTAGCGTTAGCTCAAAGTAAATATTTCGCTTCGACAAAGTCGCGGGCAGAGGCTAACGTATACATAATTTTCTACAAAGCCAAAGAAATTTCACTTCCTTCATAATAGACACTAATAAACGTACTGTTTTTTTACCCTTGTTGGTAATTTTTAAATGAAGTATTAAATATTAATTAAAATGCCAAAAAAAAAAAAATTATTTTGCGAACAGATGATTCAATTAATTTTATGCGATCCCAGTGGTTGTATGCATAGATTAATGAAATCCTGGCGTGACCACAGTCCATACATATAAATAAATTTGGTCTGTGTGTGTCTACGATTTGGAAATAAAAGTTTCCTTTTCAATCTCCTGCAATTATTTGCACTTTACCAAACCCCTAACAAGAGAATACATAATTTTCTTCTATCTGTATGTTTTTTTTTCTGCATTAACCGAGCTACGAAACAACAGAGAATGATAAAATTTTTTTTGGCTCTTAGTATATTTAAAGAGAATTTATCAATCAACATAATATCGCTGCCTTGAGTGACGTGACAGGTTAAATATATCAATACAATTTTCTGTTTAGATAATAAAATTATTAGATACTAGCCTCTGCCCGCGACTTCGTTCGCGTGAAATAGATACACTAATACCAACACTAACACGCAGCAGTTCACAAAAGGAAAAAACATGCCGAATCATTTTTCATTTGTGCTCCGCTCCTATTGATCTTAGCGTGATGATATATAGCCTATAACCATTCTCGATGAATGAGCTTTATAACATTGAAAGAATTATTCAAATCGGACCAGTAGTTCCTGAGATTACCCCCTACAACGCCACAACATCACAACGTCACAAACTCACAAACTTTACCACTTTATAATATTAGTATGATATCTAAAGATAATCTGAAGATATAAAAAAGTTCAGTTGCAAATTATTTTTTGTATAACATTAGATGCCTTAAACAGAAATTAATCAGTTAGTAGTTGTAGTTAGTTTATGTAAGCAGTAGTTAAATGAAATATGGCAAAACATGTTGGTTCTGAGGTATAGCTCAATTCTACGTCAATGCGAGCGAAGTCGCAGGCAAAAATAAATCGAAATATCATAACTATAATAGATGTTGATATATAATAATAAAACTTAATACTATATAATATCTTCATTTGAATATTGATATAATAATACAGTTTGAGAGTATAAGTCTGGTGTTTAAGTTGAGCTCTCGTTCGAAATAACTTATATACAGGGATTTACATATCGGGAGCGTTACCATTGCAACTGTTCATTAAATTAAAATATATTAAATTAATATTTTTATATTTATATTATTAAGCATCAAGATTCATAGATGACTAGTATACTACAAATATAACGGAAAAAATACTGGTATATTTATTTTAGAATACCAGTTAATACCAGCTTTTGCTAGCGGTTTCGCTTACATCAAAATGAATTTTTTATATCCCTCGGGAGACGTTTTGTTTTAATGAAAGTTAAGCGATATTTTTTTCTGTATTCCAGAGAACGTGTACGGAATTTTTTATGCAAATGACCGGTTGCGTAATTATCAAATCATAGCGTATCAAACTGAGTCAATTTCGCATTTATAATATTAGTTGGAATGTTAACTTAGTTGTGGCACATGATGATGATGTCTAACTTGATCCTGACAACCAGATACCAAGTGTAACACGCAACTTAATAGCATGCTTGGGTAATTTCGTTTTCGGGATCAGTCAGTGTATATCTAGTATGAAGCGAGGTGTAACCGATTGCGTTTACCATATATATAGTAATAGGTCTGTAACAGTGACTCTATTTTGTTTGTCACGAATTGGACATATAATTATAATCTCTAGAACTATTCTACCTTTTTTGGGCTGCCCTCAGTACTAAATAAAGTATGAGTATAAAGATACAAATTCATGAAAAACTACATTTCATTTTTTATCATAATCCTAAATTTATGTCATGATAATAATTTACATTATGAAACGAGTATAAATAAATGTAAAATAAATGAAATAAATTTGAATATATTGAGGGCTTTATTGTAATTATGTTTGAAAGTTCAATTGAATAGCTGAATTAACTTGAATAATGAATTAATACAAAAAAAGTAAATAAATTTTCAAGTATGAACACCATATTATCGAAAATATGGAAAAAAAAATTTCTTGAAAAGTATGATATATTACGTAGTATTATATTTTAGAAATTTTCATATTATTATCATTCATCATTAAAGTATTTTTTCTCACTTTATACTCGATACAAAAGTAAAGATAAGTTAGGAGCTGGACACTGGTAGGGGTTAAATTTCCTAAATTGTAATGAACTCCAGTAAAAGTTTTGTAATTAAATTTGTATTCGCCAGATGGTAAGAAAGGTCCTTTGTTTCATTAGACATTTTGTAGCATAATTCGAAACAACAATGACGTATCAAAATACTAAATGGGAGAAAATCAATATAGTTTCTTTTTATTTTAAACCCTGATTATCTACAATTTGTTTGAAATAATTATTAACAATTTCAACCGAAATGCTGTTTGCAAATCACAAGCAACAAGAGTTTATATAATCTTGTGTGTTCTGATACGAAGCTTGAGATCGGGAGAGCTCAGTTTTACTTGTTGATTGTTCGTCTTGTGCCATACAGGGATTTATCGAATACATGTAGCCCTCTAACACACAGGTCGGTACTCTAATTAAGCACGATTATCCTGTACCAAACTGATATTTTATTCTAAAAATTTTAATTTGCATTAGTAGACTAAATATTATTATTGTTCGCTCTATGCCCTACAGAGACATCCTCATTTTGCATTCAACATATTGTTCCTTATCACCCATTGTTACCGTATGAACTCTTACTTCATTTTCATTGTTATGTTGTGGTGGTCGAGCCACGCTGAAGCTGTTATTAGTTTTAGCATGAATAGGTCTGCTCGACCGGGGTAGTGCTACCCTCTTACAGATAACTGACGTGAAGTAATAGTGATATCATTTTTGCATTTCGTTCGGTTAGTGAATCCCATTTCCCATCCTCTCCTCTCCCCACATCTATTCCCATCGCCGATTTCCTCCATCCCTCAAAACACTGGCAACTCAACTGGCGCGACTCTCCTGGTGTTGCTAGTGTGTATGAACGGCGGTGATCTCTTAACATAAGATGACATGCCTGTTCGTTTGCCTCGTATATGATTAAAAAAAAAAGTTATTTCTGTAACTGGATGTTATACATATTACTATAACTTTTATTTATGGATGCCAAATAGTATTTCAATGTCCAAAAGTTTTATATTTTAAGTTAACGCAAACAAAGTCGTTAACTGTCGCTAGTATAAATTATATCAGGTTTAAATTTGCGTTGAGTTTAAATTGTAACCGATACCCAATTATCCCCGTTATTATAGATTTCACCGAACTTTTACAAAAACAAGAATATTGAAGAAGATATTCCTTTATATCAATGTTTTTTGAAAATACAAACAAAAAATTTATTATCGAACAATAAAAAAAATCTCATGTTTGTCTTTGTAAAAATAATTGAGAACATGGATTATTTGTTATTTTATTGGTAAAAACAAATCTGAATAAACATTACGAAACGAACGTTAATGTGACCTCTGTTCGTGGCCGGGGAGTGGAAAAATTCAGACAAATTTAACATTATTACAGTATGAGACGACATTGACGCCCTATATTAAACGGCTAGAAATTGTAAATTACTGCGGGAGAATTGTAACACGCCTGTCGGGGCACGCGAACTTAGAATGATTATTTTTTCTTTGTTTTACTCGTAATATAAATTATAAATGTGCGATACTTTAAATTTACTGATATTTTTAATACTTTATCGGTGTTATTACAAAAAAGTTAAATACTTGGTTTAAAAAAGGTTTCATACGAAATGCACCGTGCTCGCCCGAGGCAAGTTTGCGTTATCCTTTTTTGGCAAGTGTAGCTTAATTTAACCAAAGCGAGACAACAGATAAGCAAGATGGCGAAACATACCGCGAGCGCGATACATCTAAAACGTAACCTTTTTAAAGCAAGCGTTTAACTTTTTTGTAATAACACCGTATATAGGTTTTAGCATAAACCATTTGTAAGACAGTAAAGACACCAAATTAAAGGTACCAGGCTCTCAAATGTAACCCGCCGCTTACTAATACCTGTTTGGTGATAAATGTTCAATTTAATCGTGGTACCCGGATGGACTTGTAAAAACCCCTACCACCATGCCAAGGTCGTATCACGCTGTTTTCCTTGACCAGAAGCTGTAACTTAGTTGCAAGGATTGAAACCTAAATCCATCGACGCTTTATCCAAACATGTTATCATCGCTTCAATCATAACTTCGTACTGGTTTGAAAAATTTTAACATCGGTGGTAGAATTATTGTATTTTTAATTTAAAATACACATATTTTTACACATTTTACTGGCTGAGTGTATGAGATTATAGTAATAGACAATAGCTCGTCCATTTTTTGTTTGTTAAAGTACTTTATCGCGATAACTTCTGAATGCGTTTCCATGATTTATAGATTTTGTAACCTTATTATACGGAAGTAGTTATGAGTTTAAAAGTGATCAAATCGATACAAATTATGTATCAGTAAATTCCGTTGCAATAATTTTATTGTGCCATCTTCTTTATATATAAATGTAGGAATATATTTCTGAACGAACCATTAGTTCGACAATTTGTCACAAGAGGCAGCACTGACAGACTTCCTCTCACGGTGTTAATGACGTACGACGTAAAGCTAAGACGTATTTTTAAGTCCAAGTGTTTTTTGTAATTTTAAAAAATATAGTTTGTTGTATTAAGAAAATCGCTGCATCATTGAAAACCCCTACAAATTTCTCGTCCGGGATTACACGAGATCAAGCAGAATTACGTAAGATTACGTGGGATATACGAGATAAGAAAAAGTGAACATTACAAGGCGTGTACCGGCCGCCATAAGCAAAAAAGATAAAAATAAAATAGTTTTTTTTTAAAGTACAACTACAATAATGGAAACCAATCCATTTTATACGATTGACGCCATACCAAAATTTACGGGAGATGACATGACATATTCTTCAACACAATGGGCGCAAGACATAGAAGATAATGCAGAAATCTTTGCATGGAGCCAACAGCAAAAATTAATTATCGGCCGACGATGTTTAGCTGGGACTGCTGAATTATGGCTAAAAACAGAAAAAAACTTTTAAAACGTACGATGAGCTAAAAGTTGCTCTGATAAAAGAATTTCCAGAAACGTTGAATAGCAAACAAATGCACGAAATAATGAGTAAACGTAGAAAACAACCTAACGAAACATACTACCAATATATGCTTGTCATGAAGGAGTTGGGAAAAAGAGCTAAATTTCCGGATTACGTGTCAATACAATATATCATTGATGGCATACAAGATTACGAGTGCAACAAATTAATCTTCTACGGTGTTTCAACATATACGGTGTTAAGAGAGAAATTAAATTTATACGACATTTTTAAACAGAAATCAAAACTTGATTACAGACTACGTGATAAGTCAATTAAGCAGGATTCTAAAAAACTGGAGATAAAATCATCAAATCAACGCTGTTATAAGTGTGGCAAGCTAGGTCACATATCAAGTTCATGTTCTAGTGATGTAAAATGTTTCAAGTGCAATGATTACGGACATATTAGTAAGGAGTGCAAGATGGCGTACACTTCACACAGTCAGATGACCGATGGCGCTGACCGCGGCGGAAGTGGTAAAGTATGTAAGATGGCATCCTCGTTAGACAATCGAACGAATGATGGCGCTAGCGGCGGCGGAAGCTTTACAAAACATGATCGACGATCTATGTTCATTCAGGATTCCGACAACTGTCAAAGTCACGAACGTCAACATATACTAAATGTAAACAATCACGAATTAAAAGTAAATAAAAGTGTAAAAATTGTTAAAATACGTGACTTTATGGTAAACTGTTTGATTGATACAGGTAGCGATTTAAATTTAATGACATTAGAGTTATTTTCTAAGCTAAATAGTGAGTTCAAACCCGAGAAAATGTTGTTAACTGGTTTAGGATCTTGTCAGGTATTTTCAGTAGGCAAGTTTGATATAGATTTAATTATTGATCATCATAGTTACAGAATTAGTTTCCATATAGTACCCACCAATGCGATACCATACGATGTTATTTTGGGTCAACCATTTTTAGCGAATACTATTACAGTTATTGATAAAGGTGAAGTTGAGATAAGGCCTCAGTTTTATGATGACTCATATCAGTTTTCTATTTGTTTATCTTCCAGTAATGATGCTCACAATGCAACAGTTCAAGAAATTATAGATAATTACAAGCCATTGAAGATTAAGGATGTACCGATTAAATTAAAAATAGGTCTACGAGATGACATACCAGTAACCCAGAGACCGAGGAGATTAGCAATAACTGAAGAGATTATAGTCAAGCAGCAGAT
>JACEII010000033.1:3723050-3750750 GCA_014332785.1 Antheraea mylitta
CCTAGGCCTTAACTTAACCAGCCATTATAAGATCTTGTATAAGTGTTGTCAGGGGTATAGACGGTTAGTTTTTAATACTGAAACTTGGAGCGAATATGGCTTAGCTAATAGGGTGTTTGGACACTGTGTCGATGTAACTTCAGACGTAGGTTATACTTAATTTCAAATCCTAGCAACTGAGTCGACGATTTGGGTGAAGGAAAACAACGTGATGAATCCATAGCATGGTGGCAGGGCTTATTCTAAGCTCGACTGACTAGATATCACCCTCATATTGAAGTTCTGTCACTGAGCACCTTTTGGTGCATTTCGGTAGCTGCCAGAGTCAATCCCCGTTTGAGTTTAGCGTGTTTAGTATTTTAGACTATATCTTCATTTAACGTCACATTGTGTTCAAACGCTACCTATATAGTAAGAACGCATTTCGACCACTAGTATATGTGAAAAAAATAATGACTGAGATACCAACGTACAGCTCAAACTAAACGAGGTCAGAGCATCGGCGTCTTTATATGTTATAGCTGAGCAATAATGAATGATTTTTGATAATCTTCTTTTTCTTGTTCCATTAAACGATTAGCCAGTTTTTTTTTATCTGTGCATAGATTTAAAATAAATAGTCATCAATAATTCCTGCATAGAAAATTCGTGCAAAACCGTAGACCATTGCTAGTATATGTTTAGTAATGAATATCAGTAAACATTTATATATACCTCCAGCATCGTTGAAGGGCCATCACCAAAGTTGCCCCATCTAAGTCTTTTTCTCGAAGAAGGTTTTGCCACAAGCGGAGATTAAATGGCGCTTATCATTAAGGTGTTGTTGTCAAGTTGTATATTGTATGTAGTTTGTTAGTATGGGTGTGCCCTTTTTTTACTCTTTCACGAAAAAACTACTGAACAGCTTTTGATGAAACTATACTGTAGTACAGCTTAATCTTGATTTCAGATTATATATCATAGGGCTGTAATGTATGCAGATATTGTTTAAACTGGGTGAAATATAATTATAGTGTTAGGTATTGTATTGAAAAAATTCTACCATAATACATATAGAGTATTAGTTACACGGAAATAATCGTAATTGCCATTATTATGACCTTTGTATCTATAAGGGCGGATGGAGTCACAGGCAGCTGCTAACTGCTGCTAATAAATATTAAATATATACTATATTCATAAGATAGAGGCTTTCTACTTCTGCTCAACATTTCGATCGATGAGCACCGAGTCAAACATCGACACTAACATTCAACACAAAGCAACTAATAACCCAAGGGAAATCTGCTAACGTTCCTGGATTCCGTTAACTGCAGTAATAAATTCGCGGATGCAGTTTTACTTCAAATTAACTTTAACATCAGATCCAATCCTAACGCGGTTTATACGGTCTTCGATATGTAGGTTTTACTCTAATACTAGTTATGCCCGCGACCCCGCTTGTTTTCTCTTATTTATTGGTATTGTTATTTAAAATTGATAGCGCAGTAATATATCTACGCATATTAATGTTCATAACGATAGATTAAAAGGTAAATTGATCTAATGCAACCCCACCTGGTGGCAAGTTACAGTAAAGTCGCTTAAAACTTTTATTGTGATCGATCGAAAGGGGAACTGAGCATTTATCAATGTAATGTACTTACATTATACAATAAAAACTTTTTTTTAACGTAAATAATCAATTTAAATCACTTTATCTATGCTATATAGAGTGAATCTCATTTAAATCGTATCTTATTAGGTTTTATGAACCTATGCCGACACTTTACCGTATTAGTTAGTTATTTTACAAATTTACCCGTCAAAATTGAGCTATTTTAATAACTACCCGTAACAGAAACATGCATAAGCTTGTTGTACCTTTGAAATATTCTCAGTATGCTGGTATATTATGCAGCGAAATTTTCCATAAAATAACATAATATTTGAAACAATGTCCGCATAGCATGTCGCTGCGACTGGCTTGTATCAATAATAAAGGAATGCTATTGAAACAGGATTTAATTATTTCCGACAGGTACACAGTTTGAAATGGATTCGAGAGATATTACATAGTAAGACAGAGTCTTTGCAACATTTGATTGCGCTGTACTGTTGTGTTTTCGTGCGTCAAACAGTTATGTATTACAGAGATATCTAATTAAATACATGACCGTACTAGGCATGAAGGCTCTATATTACGTGTCAACTACATATTATAAAACAAAGTCTTCGGCCACGTTTGTCTAGCTTTTCGAGATAAACTCAAAAACTTCTGAGACGATATTCAGGCGGGTTTCATTTATAGACAGGAGTGACTCATAAGGAAGGTTTAGGTATAATATAATTTGTCAATATTTATTGGAAACAGGGTGAAATATAACGGTAAACGTTGCGAGTATCGGAAAAAGTCAAGCCGCTTGGGGGCGTTCGTCAAAAACGAATAGCTGCCTAATTCCTTTGGGATACAACAAAACACTTGAAACAATAATCAACGCAGATGAAGTCGCGGGACTCAATTTACTTATATTAAGATATATCTAAAATATCGTAATTCTTTTTCTGGAGCGTAAGTAGCGAGAGTAAGTAGAGTCGTGAAAATCTGTATGCAAATTCATCTTTTTAAAACAAAAACAAAGTCCTCTGCAACTTTTATCTGTCTGTCTGTTCGTGATAAACTCAAAAACTACTAAACGGATATTCATGCGATTTTCACCAAGAGATAAAATGGTTCATTCGAAAAGGTATATAATTTCTTAAAGTTTTTATAAAATATTTATATATACATATTAAATATAATTATTAAATCTATTTATAATATGTTTTTATAAATATTAAAGGTATATAATTTCTTAAAGTTTTTATCTATTATAAGGGCGGGACAATTTACACCGGACCCGTTATTATTAAATATCATATAAAAAATTATATTTAAACAATTACTGCACAGAGAAGACGAACGAAGCCACGTGAAATTACTAATATAATATAAGCTAGAAATGTATTATGACGTATTATCTCCAGGTCGTATTATCTCCTTCTAAGCTGGACGGAGTTTCTCATAAACCAAGAGTAAAACTTTCTTTTTTTTTTATACTACGTCGGTAGTAAACAAGCATGCGGGTCGCCTGGTGTAAAGCAGTCACCGCAGCCTATGGACGTTTGTAACATCAGAAGTGTCACATGCGCGTTGCTGACCCCTAAATAACCTATTAATTTTCCACTTGAAGTGCTCCATACTGTAGTCCCCAGGAAACACTTCAGCAGGAAGCTCATTCCACAGTCGGGTCGTTCGTGGAAGGAAACCTCTCTGGAACCGGACCGTCCTAGACCATTTCGGTTCCAATGTGTGAGGATTCAAAAAAACTTTCATTCATTCTCGAAAAATAGTATCACAGCTAAGCACTAATAGTACCTAGTTACATATCTGTGTCTCTCTCTGCCACATGGCTTAATTTTACAACATTGTTAAGACCTTAAGCGTGGAATTGAGACGAGCGTAATAAAGTTGTAAATGCGTATTTCTTTGGAATTCGAATAGATTGAGTTTTAATATTTCACACTTTTCTTCGCTGCCTTTTCTCAATAGGCTATATCATAATTTTAAGTCGTGGTTCGATATGAAGATTGTGCATTACAAAATCTATATATTAATACGTGAAGCAAAATTTTTGTATCCCTTTTTAACCTATTTCCCGTCAACGGGTGAACCTAAAATTTGGCATAGTTAAAGTTTATATGGCGGAAAAGTGCAGAAAGCTGTTTATTTTATATAAAATGCATTAGAAGTACATTAAATTCATTAAAATATGCACTACTCACACTACTACTCGAATTTTACACAACATATACACACATGTAAATAAAAAAGACATTTTGACAGCCGTCAATAATTACGAATTTCAAAAAAGGTTGTGAAGGAAGTTGCTATGCTTGACTATATGTATTTTTTAACTCTTATGTTCTAATTACCATTTTTCATCCTACATTCAACAATGAAATTATAACTCACTTCAAATAATGATTTAATAAAAAAAATGAACCAAATAATACTTTGTATAATCAAAATAAGAATTTTGTTCAAAAAAAGTAATCCATGACTTAGACCTCCGCGGTTACAATGTTGCAATTCAACCTCATGTATCAACAAAAAAGAATTTATTTTCAAAAGCTAATAGTAGTATTAAAAACGTTTTTGTCTTGAATTCACCATTTGATAGTATTGTGCATCCATTATTTTTCCAAACGATGATACTGGGCATATCACTATTTCTCACAATGAACAGACTACATTTAATTCAGTATCACCCAGACATACCACACTTTGGTGTCGTGTAAAATTAATTGAAAATTGTGTCATGGGTTACGATGAATTTCTTTATTTTCGTGATGTATGATTAAAATTTGACCTTTACCACGTGGTTTTTGTTTCCAATTTTTATAATTCATTTTTATTTACACAAAGATTTTTTTTAATGATATATAATAAAGATCATGTCAAATAGCAAATAACTGAGTAGCCATGATGAAAACCTTTGATTATAGAAGTATACTCTGTAACAAAAGAACTCTAATAAAGTTTAAACTTTAAAAAATCAATTAACTATGGTCGAACGTCGACCACTGGGCGCCCACTAGTTTAATGAAATCTATCAATCGACTAATTAAAATGTGATAGATAAACAGTGTATTTTATGCTATTATAATATAATGTATAACTGAAAATTACATGTAAAAGAGCGGCTTTATTTTCCCGCGTTGCCAAAATTGTAGTTTTTTTTTTACATTTGACTTATGCATAGTTTACTGATGAAAATACTCGGCACCATATAACGTATATAATAGTGACGTTTTTTTGTCATCTTAAATATTCATGTCCCGTCGTATTATTTCCCATCTTAACACAATAATCAATATATAGCATGCAAAATCTATACTATAATATTATAAAGCTGAAGAGTTTGTTTGTTTGGTTAAACGCGCTAATCTCAAGAACTACCGGTCCGATTTGATAGTTTCTTTTAGTGTTAGATAGCTTATTTATCGAGGATGGCTATAGGCTACATATCATCACGTTAAATCCAATAGGAGCCGAGCACTAATGAAGAATGTCTCAAAATCGGGCTATTTTTAGAGCATCCGCTGCGTGCCAGTTTTATCTTTGCGTTACCATGGTAACATGATAACATTCTATCGAAAATAATACCAGGGTTTATTTTGTGTTCCTGTTCAAAAGTTTATTCTACGTTATTTTTAATTCTAATTTTTGATTATACGTAGTACGTTGCTATCACAAACATTTTTAAAGTCTATTTTGTGATGCTTTCTAAAAGGTTAGTAGTAATAATATTCGTTCATCAATACAGGCGAAGGAATTAATCCATACTGCCAATTCTGAAGTTGTCAGATCCTGTCCAAAATTCTATCTCTTTTGATAATAAAACTTCTTATACCGTATAATTTTGAAATTCTGATCGGCAACCTTTTTGTTTGACAAAAAGTGGTGAGGATAAACACTGTGTTGGGTAAAGTGTTAAAAACACCGGTTCTCGTCTGATATCTGAAGTTAAGCAACGTGGGGCGCAGTCAATACTTAGATAGGTGACCGCCTGGGAACACTGCGTGATGTTGGTTTTTTTTTTAATTATAATGTTTCCCTGTAATACAAGAGTTTCACTTCTGTCGTATGTATGTACATTACACTCAGTTATCTATTACACGTTATATTACTATTATGGTTAAATAAAAATTAAGTAATTTATACGAAAAACACGCAGATGAAGTTACTAGAAAATGTAACACTATATAAGATAAGACATTTTAGTTGGTTCGAGTAAAATAAGAAGTATACTTATCTTATTGGTCATACCATATTGTCAGTTACCTCGTAATAATGTCTCTCAAGTCATATTCATTTTATATGCTGCGTCATAAAATACGGTGCACTCCAGTAGATTTACCACCATAATATTATACTAGCATACTACTCTATCTGAAACTTCGTGCTCTTTTTCGATACATTTAAGATTCTAAAAGCTTTCTACATTTCTTTGTCCACAAGATTTGTATTAGTATAATTGGGAACATTCGATGTATGTTTTCTTACCGTGGAGACGTGGGGCAATTGGTGTAATGCGCATGCACAAGAGATGGGAAGGAAATGGAAACTATTTATTACAAAGCAATTTTGTGAACCAAGCATATTTTGGCTTACATATTTTTATGTAATTATCCTTTGTACATTCAATGTATGTTTAAGATAATACACATCACAAACGAAGTCACGTGTATTTTCTAGTCCTAGCTAAATGATAATGTTAATTTATTTAGCTTAAATATTTAACCGTCCATCACGAATTTTTACATATTCTCTTTGTCAAAGGTACAAAAAAGTACATGGAATACATTCGAAATAAAAATGTACCGTTCTCAAGAAGTAGCTCAAATTTATATCCCCGCGAGCATAGACTTTTACTAGAAAGTAATTTTTTACATGTATATTGAATATCTGGAAATAAAAAGAAAAATGCAATCAGATTTGTAATATTGGTATATATATAAAAATATAATTCTGAAATGTAATATTCAGAGTGGTGAGTGCAACTCTGTTGTAATATAACCCCTTCTTGAGACGTTACACATAGTACGTTAATCAAAAAAGGTTCAGTGCCGCCATAACGCGGCTTGAGAGGAATTTACTGCCTACACTCGAGTTTTTGGACGTTTCCTCTTTATAAATGACAGTGGTTCCAGCTCCTTTCCCGATTTTTATATCTTTATTTACGACATTTTTTTTTCTACTTCTGCCACCGTAAAAATATCTTTTTTTCTTCTAAATGCACTCGTATATTTGTATTTACATTATATATATTATCTCTGGAGTAAACTCATTTACAGTTTTAAGTTTATTGAAATTTATTAGAAAGTATGTCAGAAATTATACTTGCTTATGTCGTTGAAATGCGTCATAACTTTTCAAAATATTTACACAAGATCCTATATACTATATTTTTGTAGTAACATCTTTTGCGCCGAAAGATTGATATTTTAACACTTCGAGTACATTTAAAGGCATAAAATATATTATTAGGTGTTAAATCTAAGTGAGATCTTAACTTGACAAAAATGTATGTAACCAAAATTTGAATTACAATTTAAATATTCCTTCTATGATTTTTTATTGAACTCTAGTTTGTCATCTAGTCTTTTATCTTATTTTACTTATAAACTTATATTATTGCACATTTTATTGAATACAATTTTAGTATATTTTTAAGTCCATAAGAGTCGAAATGAGATATGAATTCTGAGTCTTTACAAAATCTTCCGGGAAAGTTTTACCAGTGGCCATTTTTGTTGGAATACTGAATTTAATTAGTATTAGAAATCATAATAACCAGTATTGGTTGAACAGAAAAAAATAACAGTTTTACAAAAGCTAGAGTTTATTTTAAGCCAATGAAAGCTATGATAGACATAAATTGAAAGATGACAATTAAATTGTAACGTTTGAATGCACTTTTGAAATAATTTTAAATTCACTCGCCCCGCATTCATAAAAATGCCCACATATCTTACCTATAGCGATTTACTGCTGTTCCGGTATTTTTACCCTTCCTTACCTACTCTTGTGGGATCGCGGGGCCAGACGGGGTAACAGGGGAGACCAGGTGGGGTAACCGGCTAGCCAGTTGAATTATATTGTTATTTCGGTGCGATCGGGAATCGATCGTAGTTCCCCCAGGAGTAGTGTAGCGGTTACGATGTCGAAGCCCTAATGGACTCATATGGATTGTATTTTTATTTGATTCGATGTGCGATATATTATGTTTGATTTAATTTCTGTTACAAGGCTTTTATTTTTTTATAGAGCATCAACTTATTAAATCGTTTTCAAATGAAACAAATTAAAAAATCTGACAGCACAAATAGCGTATTGTCTTAAGCGGTTCTCGTCGTTAAAGCCACGCTAGATGTTTTGGGTTCGAATCCTATATAAGATAGTTATTTGCATAATCGACAAATTATTGTTGAAATTGAGTCTGTAATTGTTGTCCATTGATTCTGTTTGTTAAGTCCGCTAGACAGTGGTCGATTATTAATCCGTAAAGATTATATAATCAATTAGTTTTACAATGGAAAAAAGAGACGAAAGACACAAATAACAATTCTGTGAAGGTGGTAGAGCCACGTTGAAGCTATTACTGACTTCAGCATGAATGGGTTGGCTCGCCTGGGGTACTATCACCCGGCCCACAGAAAATTGGCGTGAAGTAACAATACTTACATTGTTGCGTTTCGTTGGGTCAGTGAGAGCGCCGGAGGCCCACCTCTTCTCACTTTCCCCCTCCTCTCTTCCCTTCCCCCCCCCCCCCCCCCCCACACAGGCTAGAAACACACTTGCAAATCCCCAGGACCGTACCGAACGCTACGCATTATGAAAGACGTCCGCGACATATTTTTATCGACCCTCCTGATGAAATAACGGCAGTGAACGATCAGTACCAGGCTGTCTCTTCAAACAAAGCGTGCTCACGCCCGCGCCCGCGTAAACACAGATCACGCCGCCGTGATCTGGGGGTAAATTTCGCTCCCGCACACCAGGCTAGGCCCCCTTCGGCAGCGGCTCAAGTCTAAGTCTGTTCACTCGGCGTGGAGCCCTTGAGTACGCTGCTCGCGCGAGACAGTGACACAAAATGTCACATCACTGTGACAACATTACACATATCACCTCCACACACGTGCACGCACACATGCATGACAGTGGAAGGGTTTTATTTTCCCTTATCGAACTGAAATAGTTTACAAAAAATTTTCCGACATAAAATATACATAAGTGTTGTCGAGGTATGTATACTTGGTACACGTACATGTTTCAGTAACGCATATAAGTATGAATATGTAGCTTAGGATAGCTCAGATAGGTCGCGAATTGCATGGATCAGGCAACAGCCCAAGCCGAGGTGTTCCGTGCACCCTTGAGCTTGTTGCCCAAATAAAATCGGCTGAGTCCCACAAGCGCTCTCCTTGGTAGTCCGGTGAAGTTGTTAAGACCTTGCTAAAATAAATATAATAAAGTAATTTATGAGGAACCTTTTAGTAAATAAATATGTCAGGGTTTCATATAGATTGGTTGAAATATAACGATAATTGTTCCTCGGATCATTTTCGGAGCAACCGATTTCCATCTGAATTATTTTTGTTTTGACAGCGGCGGTGAAATTTACCTTCATATTCTAGCTATATTTTTTCATTGCCTGAAATCTCAGTTAAAAAAGATTTCTATGAATAAAATCTAGATCGATTCCCCGATCGTCCCCGAAACTACCTACTACATACTAAGTTTCACGGAAATAGATGAAGCCGTTTCCGAGATCCTGAATATATAACAATGTAAAAATATACAAGACTTGCTCGTTTAAAGGTATTAGATATATATATATATATATATATAAGTGTATCTTGATTTTTGTTTCGCCGTCATGTTTTGATTAATCAAAGCGGGGCTGGAAGGGGGTGGGAAGGGTGCGTACGATACGAAACGACCCGTTTATATTTGCGTAACACTTGACGACGACGCGACGTCAGAAATGGTTGCGCTTAACAATCAAATGAAAATTAAACCGCACGGTTCAACGGAATCGACACGACGACTTATCATTAATTATTCATTGTTTATTTCATTAATCCGTACCGTGCTGATTTAATGTTGACGAAACACGAGAAACGTCGCACATTTCAATGTGTATACGGAACTAGCTGATGCTTGCCGAATGACTTCCCTTTAAAATTGTTTTGATGTTTTATCAAAACTACGCTTTTAATCAAGATCAATAACTTATTTGTCAGTACTGCTCAGCAACTGTAGAAAATCATAATGATATCTAAGCATCCTAAATAATAATACAAACTAGTTTTTATTTGCGACTACGCTCGCACTAAGTTAGACCTATAAATAACGTATACGTGAAAGTTTAGGATGATCGATCACTCGAGTTAAGGTCGATTGTTAGTTTTTCACAACGTAAAAAATAATATAAACGTAAAAAAAAAAAATTATGGGTTTGTTTGTTTGTTTGTTTGTATTAACCACGAGATTTGTCTTTAAATAGTTTTGCGAACCATCAGCGATACTAATTGGTTTTTTTTTATGTCATAGGAGGCAAACAAGTAGGCGAGTCACCTGATGTTAAGTGATCACCACCGCCCATAGACACTTGCTGTTGCAAGTGCGTTGTTAGCTTGTGTTTGGGGGAATGGAGGGATGGGCGAGGTGAGGGGAGGTGGTCTTCCGACGCTCTCACTGACCGAATAAAACGCAACAATGCAAGCACTGTTACTTCACGTCGGTGTTTCTGTGGGTCGGGTGGTACTACCCCGGGTGAGCCGACCCATTCATTCTGAAACCAGTAAACAGCTTCAGCGTGGCTCTACCACCTAAATGGTGTATTAAATAAATACTATAAGAAAGAAAGAATGGATTAATCAGAAATAGCATTATAAATTATGCTTGATTAGACTTTATTACAATAACGATTGAATTTGGCGCTTTCTCCTGTTTAATATTTCCCTTACACCCGTGAATCAAATGGAATGGAAAAAGTCGAATACTGCGGTGATTGTTGTTGACTTGTAGATATCTCTTCTTGATTTTCTTAGTATTCGTTTCAATGTCCAGAATATAAATATCTTGAAAACAACACGTGCTATGCGTATATACTTGACAAATTCCGAGTTGAAAGTTTCTGAAAAACTGACGTCATTACTCCAAATACTCGAGACTTGTTATTTTTAGAATCCTACTGCTTGCTTACAATAGTTGGGGGCGTCAGATCTAAATATGTGTGTTCCATCTTCCCACGACTCACTGACTCATCTATCCTTTATTCGTAGCAACAGGTTCACATAGAGGCTGTGATATTTCAATTTTTCCGTAACAACGACTGCATAAGGGGATTGGATATTATTTAATACAATAAGTAGCGTTCGAGTCGTTTCAAAAGATGAATGTGGTTTATGTAGCTTAACGACAATTCATAATATTTTCATTTTTATAGGATCGAATCTGAAGACTCTAAGCCACATATCCAACATGTTTTTTTTCCTAAGCAATAAGAAAAAAAGTGTGTGTGTACTTATGTACACTCGTTAGAAGTTATACTTCTTTGGCGTAACAAAATAAAAATCTTTTCAAAAATTTTATCTTTTGCCTTATTCTATTTGTATTGAAAAAAGGTATTTAATACATTGAAAATTTTAATACAAAGAAATACAAACAAATAAAATGTTGACTACAGCTAACTTCAGGGTGTCGGTTTTTCATGACGATGTGCACGCGCCTCATAAAATTTACTCTCATCATTTTTCCCTAACGCGCCAAAAGAAGTATAACTTCAAAGGTTGCAATTAAAAAAATATACAGTCCTGAAATAAGACCATTACCGTGAAATAACAAGAGTTATTATAACATGACCGAAATCACGGGCATAAACTAGTCTTAGATAAAAATATGTATATCTCTGTACTAAACGTTTTATTTATTTATTTTTATTTGTTTCAGGTGGATTCAGCCTTCAATATTCGTCAAACCGGCTTTTGACAAGTATGCAGTAGGAAATAAATTACATTACATTCATTCGATATGCGCGACCGTTTCAAGTCGCGGAAACCACCATTATTTTTTATGAATGACGTCTCTTTTCCCTATTTTAAATCATAAAACTGTATTGAGATTCAAACAATATGATTTAATACCACTAAAAGTATTTTAAATTTCGAACTATTCACTATAGAGTCGTTTTGAAGAACAAAGGTTTCTAGAAAACGAAATTAAAAAATGTCACGAATAATTCAAAGCTTAAACACTACTACAGATGGAATTTGACTCTCCTTATCAAAGGATATCGAAGTAGACATTTCAGCGCTCTCGTCTTTAATGGTAAATTGAAGTAGTTACATACTGAATTTATATTAACATTTTTCTTTATAAAGTAAAAGTTTTGTTTATAGTAATCCATCAAGAGAATGATTTTTAGATTGAAATGCTGCATATATTTATTGTGGTAATCTATTATGCGTTCAAGAGATTCGACATTATTTTTTTTAACTTTATACGTCTACCGTTTATACATTTTTGATAAAAAGGCGCCATGATATATGATAGATGAATGTATTATAAATCGATCTTTATAGGGATTCCTATAAGTATTATAATGACATTGAAAATGAAAGTAATACTTATTGTAAACATTGAATATTCCCTTTGAATAGTGAAGCGAAACTTCTAGCATAAGCAGAGCAGAGTCATAATCATCTTCATCAGCCTGTAAGAGACCCAGACATGCCTATTTACTGAAGAAAAGTATTCATATAATCACCACGCCAGTCCACGACTTATTGGTGATTCCAAAGGCTACAGTTCCATGTTTTCCCACATACAGTAATACTGCAAGCATATTTCTCTGGTTCAGGGTTCCCACGATGTTTTCCTTCACCGTCAGTTGATAATGTTACCAATTAAAAGCAGTAAATATACGCGAATTTCGGCAAATTCCTCGGTATATGCCGGAGTTTGAACCTGAGGACATCGATTTGTTATTCCACTGATCAAAACACCAGACCACCACAATTTATACAATTTTCTAGAGTATTTATATAGTACTCTTTCCTATAGTTTTTCCACGTTAAAAACTCCTTCGTATACTACAAAAAACTGTCACGTCCAGAAATAAGGACTTAATTTATTAGGGTTATAAATTCTTGTAAAACACTTCGCCTGTGTAAAATAACGCTTGAAAAACGTATACTTAGGTTCTAGTCCTTAAACAATCATTTTACGCTAAAAACTTCACACTGAAAGTCCAAAATCATTAATCGATTATCAGAACCAGAACAGAGGAATCCGGTATACAGAAAGATCTTTTGGAGTAATGTTAGGTATAAATCGAAAAATCATTATTATAACTTACAGAACCCATGGAGTATTTTATACGCTACTCATTTGGTTTTGTAATATGTCGACTTTATAATGATTATGAAATTGGCATGGATATAATATCTCCTTAATTTTGTTGGGTCAAGTACTAATTTTGATTTATGGATTAAAAAATACAGTTTTTTCTTTTTAATATGCAACTAGCCTTTACCTCCGGTTTCACTCGTGTAATGTAGATTTCACCTATACCTCGGGAATTATTTCTTTTCTACAACACCGGTACCATGTATTGCTTGTCTGTACTCTAACATCAAGTATGCAAAATTAAGTTATTAAAGAGTAGAAGCGTAATAAACAGACAAACTCACATTCGCATTTATTATATTATATATATAGTTATGATTTCGGTAACCAATAACGCTTTAAACTTTAGCTTTAAAATCAACAAAATGACGTCACTGTGTGTAATGGTCAGCATAGTGTTATTTAAAAATAATGGCGGTGAAAACAAGCGATGATCCCATGAATTTGTTGACAGTTCTATATGTACTGGCCGGTATCGCAAAACGCGACGAACCAAATGGGTTTAAATATAAATACCCAGACACTCAGCTTGATTATTGTCTATATACCGGCTGGTCACAGAACGCGGTACATCTAAGCGTACCATAATAGCGAGTGATAAACCTGATTTACGTGAGTCGCTATTCAAGTGCAAACAGGCATCATATCGTACTGCCCACTAAATTATAATATAAACTCTAATGGTTATTCGGTAGTTGAAATTCGACCATAATACGACCTACAAAAAATTTTCTTCATAATTTATATATTACTAGATGACTCGGCCATGCGTTGTTGAAGCAAGAGCTAGAAAAAAAATCTTCCTAATTTATATATTGCTAACTGACTCGGCCACGCGTTGTTGAAACTGTATTATTATATGTTGAATTGGATAAAACACGTGCACCATAATATAAACAGAAGTTGAAAAAGAGATTCAAAATTAAAAGTGGCGCCATCTTTGCGGTATAACTATAACAACCATTTCTATACTGTCTGTATTGGGAAAAGTTTTTGAAAAGTTATTAAATCCTCATATAAGTAATCACATCAAAATTTACATTTCTCCTCACCAACATGGTTTTTTGAAGGCAAGATCTACTAATAGTAATCTTTCCAACTATGTAGCCTATTTAACTGATTCTGTTGATTCTGATGTTCAAGTTGATGCTATTTACACCGACTTTTCGAAGGCTTTTGATAGAGTTAATCATAATTTACTTATTAATAAACTATCTTCTTATGGAATTGGTGGCACACTGTTACAGTGGTTTTCTTCATATCTTACTAATCGTCTATCAGTTGTTGTCATTGACGGTTTTCAATCTGATTCATTTAACATAATCTCTGGTGTACCTCAAGGGTCTATTTTTGGCCCGCTTCTGTTCAACATCTTTGTTAATGACATAACTCAGTGTATAGGTAACTCTTTATGTTTCATGTTTGCTGACGATCTCAAGATTGCACGTAAAATACACACTATTAATGACGTTAACTTGTTACAATTTGACATTAACAGATTACTTGTTTGGTGTGAAATAAATGGTATGGCTTTAAACATAAACAAATGTTATCACATAAAATTTAGCAGGAAGAAAAACATAATACCGTCGAGCTATCACATTAACCACATTCCTATTCAAGAAGTTACATATATTAGGGACCTTGGTATCATCTTCGACAATCATTTAAAGTTTGATATTCATATTAATAACATTTGTTTATCTTCACGTAAAATTTTAGGTTTCATTCTTAGAAACAGTAGGCTTTTTAGAAACAAATCCGTCAAGATACTTCTATACAGCACGCTTGTAAGAAGCCACCTTGAATATTGTAGCACTGTCTGGTGCCCTCATTATCAACTTTACATAGACCGTATCGAAAATATTCAAAGACGTTTTACTATAGCTTGTTTGTCAGGTTCTATAAAATTTGCTCCGTATAATGATAGACTGAAAGAAGTTAAACTAAAATCTTTGTACAATAGAAGAATTATGCTGAACATGACCTTTTTATACAAACTTTTCAATAACCACATTGATAATTCAGAACTTTTGAATCGATTTAATATTAATGTGCCTTCCAGATTACCTAGATTTCCTGTCTCTTTATTTGGTCACAAAAGCTACAGAACCAATTTAGGTCATTTCTCCATCGTTCCCGACTTTCTCGACAATATAACGACCTTGTTAAAAAAGATCACACCATAGACTTATTCAGTAATTCCCTATCTAATTTCAGGTCTAAAATTAGTTTTTTATTTAATTAATTTCTGCATGATCTTTTTTCCTTAATTTTTAAGTTATAGATTATCGAATTGTTTTATTTTATTATCTTCCTAATTTTTTTTTTTTTTTCATAATTGTTTCTTTTACTTTTATTGTCTTCCGCATCGTATCTTTTATTCATAAATGCTGTAGTCAACTGTAAATAGTGACATAAATAATTTTTAAATATTCGCATGTATGTTTTTTAGTTTTTTTATTTTATGTTACTGTTGTTGATTCTATATGTTAAATAAATAAATAAATAAACAATCTTCTGTCAATAAATTAATTTAAAGAGCCTTCTCTTTGAGACTGGTAAAACTTAAAATGAATAACAATAATCAACATCATTTAATTAACAGAAAGTAACTAAGTAAATGTGAAGCATACAATTCAAAATAACAACGCAGATCCTACCTATTTGTTATAGTAATGTTAAATTATTTAACCGTAATGTTTACGAACATATCGTATTTACGTAAAAATATGTACATATGTATATGTAGGCTTCCAAATAAACATTCATTATAGTGAACTCACATAAATCTTACGTAATTTAATTCACAATTAGCTTCAAACATACAATCTCCTTGTTAATATTAAAGAGGTGGAAAGGATAAAACAACACTTTTACGTACATTAAATCAGGTGAGGCGACCCCGGAGCGCGTACCCTCGCAAGGCGAAAGTAACCGCAGTAAACTGTGCAAACGAATTACCGTAATTACATCGGCGGCTCTGTGGGGAATAATTTGTGGGCTTCGGACCCTTGCGACGCGTTGGGACTGCCCACCAAGCGGAAATCTCACACGGTTTTGAGAGGGCAATTTTATTTAAGCGAATATCGAAATTAATTCGACCAATATCAACTATTATGGGATAAAATTATGGTGTCATTCGGACACCCTATCGATTGACGAATTACGAATTTCTGTAATGTACCCAAGATTTCAGCAAAAGAAAACGGTATGATGAAATCATGGCATAGTGGTAGGGTTCTATGCCTGCCTTGCTATATACATCCCTTGAGTTCCATAAAATTGGTACCAAGCACCATATAGGTGTGTTCCGGCGACTGCTTTTGGGAATCTATCCTGTAAATTTTGTGTGTTACATTATTAGATCATTTTTTAACATGAGATGGCATCGTGATGCAACTCTAAAACTAATAAAGTATACGAAGAGAGAAAGAAATTCAAGCAAATAATCGACTAAAAATGGAAATATATATGCTATTAAAATAAGGTTAATCGAATCTATACTTTTGGTGAAAAAAATTGGTAGCTAGCTTTATCTCGTATGTTTGCAAGGATATAACGTAGTAGCAGGTGATGAGTCCGTTTGTAAAGCTGAACTTTATAAAATTCTGCAATAGAAGCCAACATTTGATTTAAAATATGCCCCCTGTGCTTGTGTATAAGTTTAAGTGCTGGAATACAATAAAACACTTTGTTAATCTACTGCCAGCTAGAGACCATTTCGATTCAGTTTCTTACAAGTATAGTATACGTGATAAAGCGGAAAATTGGAGACGTAATATAAGTAACCGTATTTCCGAACAACCGTTGATTTTTGATCTAAAGACAATAATCGTTAAAGCAACGCATAACGTGTTATAAATCATTAGTATAATTGCAATACCATTTTATTAATACGATTCTTAAAAGTATTTAAACTTATTCCTAATATTATTTCACTGTGCTACGACGAAGTCGATTTCCTTCAGATCATTCTCATATTTATGCACTTTCATTCTCCAATACGAAACCGCAAGGCCGCGCTTGTTTTTTGTTCCTTTGTCGCTGTGGTTTGCGGGCATACAATTAACCAATACAAAGTATACGTTGACTGAGAATTATTTATGGACTACATAAATAGCCCGCGTAGTTTGTCTTTTTCCAATTATAATATTGCCATATACATCTATAACACTATCCTTAAAAGCCATAATTCATTCGCTTATTTTTTTAATAATTAAAAACATGACCGTGTCAGTAAGCTATCAGATATCCATTAATATTCAAACACAGATAACACATGCTACCAAACCTTTCTAATGTAAATTAAATATTAACTAAGCTCCTTGAGTGACTAGCTTACGTAAAGGTTAAGTCTTCACGGCGATAAAGCCTTAAAATTTCTTACCGAGAGATAACATTTTCACATAAGGACGTTCTTAATACGATAGAGGCACTACATCAGCACCGCGTAACCTCATCTGCCGCTGTCGGTTCATTATTAAATTGTATATAAAATGTAGTCTAAAGACATAGTAGAAGAACGAGAGTAAGATAAATCTTTCATATCATTTTATATTTTACGATGAAATTTTCAAAAAAATATATCACGCGTAAAAAGGATAGCTTTCAAGTAAAGCCAGAGAGAGAAAGAGAAAGAACTATGTTTTAATCGAGAGAGAGGTCGATGAGCGTTTTTTGATTTGGATATTTGTCATTGAATCTATGAAAATTACTTTTACATTTCCTGCTATTTTTTTTTTGTAAATTACACGCATTATATTTAAGGTTTGTTAGAGAAGGCTTTCACGCAGTTTTTATCAATTTAATTTGTAACGTTTGACCTAACCACGTATCAGGCTACGGCAAAGAAGTTACTAGATGTGAAGCTTTTGTTTAAAAAATTAGTATAAAAAAACATGTCGCCATAGCATGGTTTTATTACGACATACTTTCTCAATAGATCTTCAGACTTAATATTACACTATCTAATCTATACAAATTAATTCTCGTGAATGTAATCTTAATGGTCTATGGAAATTATGTATCTTATTTGGATGAAAAGTACAATGTCGTTATTTTTATTTTTATTATTACTTGGCTCCAAAACAAATCTGCAATAATTTATAGCCTACGTCCTTCCACAAGTTTGATCCCAAATTAATATGAAAACTAAATTTTGAATGAATAATTCAATAGCCTTCATTTAATTTTTATTGACGATAAAATATTGACTAGCGTCACTCGATTGTGACTGTGATTGTGATTGTGTGGTGCGAAAATGCTTCTCGACGAGGATGCACATGGAGGCCTTTCATCCAAATAAATACATGTATATTAGAATTTGTATATATTGATATAGATATCATTTCGCACCCAACGTGCTACTGAGTCATCGTCAATGCGATAGTCTTTTTTTTTTTCGACATGACTATGCTATTGACCCAGCAAGATCTTAACAGCTTCACCGGACTACATGCGATAGTCGACACACCGCAGTGTTAAACTACTGGCATACATTTTACTACGTCACATAAACTACAACGGGATAGGGTGAAGCGAACTTATGTATGTAATATTAGAGCGCATTGTCGACGACGCGACGTGGGCTCACTCATATTTCTTACATCATTAACTTGACGCAACTAAACAGCTGCGGATGCAACGGAAGACCACAAAACCCTATCACATTTCTTCATTTACATAGCATTTTTATATGATACTACCTGTACCCGCGTCTTAGTCGGCGTGGAAACTTATGTAAAAAAAAAAGATCCGTCACGGAACGCCTGGCAGATGTGAAACATGGAAAATGTTTTGTATAAGTTGTATGCCTAAAAGAACAGATTACGACAGGAATCAGTTATGGTATAATGAAAAGATAAAGCATTACTTTGTTCTATAAAATAATAACTGTTAAATTATTCTAGTAAATAATATTCATTTTTATTAAATATAAAATATGAAAATTCAAGTAAGCGCGAGCGCGGTGTATTTGGCGGCATTTAACAAAGGGCGCTAGGTCATCGGCGCGTGCCGCGTAGCACTAGTATAACGTGTGGCCGACAAAACAATTTGAATCTTATGATTATACAAATAGGGATACAAATGTTTTTGAGTATTTCGTTAATAGTGCAATGTTTATATTTTGTGTTGCCACGCCGCCAAGCCTAAACCAGGTTTAGGGTGCGCCTATAGATGTTTCACATCAGAAACAATGATTAATAAAATCATCAAAATGTATTAAATCCATTTACTTATTTACTTTTCTCTCGCACATATGCCGCGTCGTCATTAAAATTACAATAACTTTTGATACAGTTGACCGATTTTAATGAAACAAAGACTAAGATATTTTCGAATCTGCTTTATTATTTTCGTGGTTTTATTGAAAGAAGAAGAAAGAAAGAAAGAAAAATTCTTTATTGTTGGAAAACATCGTATACAACAAGTTAGATAACGTTAACATATACATTGTTTATTAAATCCAACAATGACACCCCCATTCAGCTACATGCTGCAGTACAACAGGGTGGTACGCTGCAGCTGATTTTCAATGAGGGGCCAAAGAAATGTACGGTCTAGTCGGTATTTTGACGAAATATATTACACCCAAACAGTACACAATATCTACACAATAAATAATAATAACAATAAAAGAAAATATAGATATTGAAAAAATACAAATGTTTACAAAATATTACAAATGTTCCTGTACAAAAAAAAAAATTGCTAACCCAGTACTTTGCAGTGATGTCTGTTCATACAAAAAGACAGACAGATAGACAGACAGACATTTCGAAAAATGATTAAACTGTATTTGATTACTTATTCCTATACAACTCCAACAATTTTTAATAATATTTATTATATGTACAGATAAAAGATTATAAGAGAAACTTTTTAGATGCAACAAAGTCGGTTTCAGAATTTATTAGATAACGTCATAGTGATGGATGATATTATTCAAAGAGACAATATAATGCTGACGTGGAAGATAGATTTTGCTCAAGGATTAACACGTACGTACAATATTTGCATTTCGATGGTACAAATAGTGTCACAGTGATTGACAGTTGATTGGTCATTTTCCTCAATTATTATGTAAAGAATGACTAATTAACCTGGATACTAGCTTTGGGACAGATTGGTCCCAGCGCACTTTTTTAAAAAATTTTAAATTTCCCGCCATCGGCAA
The DNA here is from genome assembly GCA_014332785.1 of Antheraea mylitta. Classification (NCBI taxonomy): domain Eukaryota; kingdom Metazoa; phylum Arthropoda; class Insecta; order Lepidoptera; family Saturniidae; genus Antheraea; species Antheraea mylitta. The sequence goes on from JACEII010000033.1 coordinate 3,743,231, forward strand.
AGACATTTAGTACATATACCATATGAGTGTATAAATCTATGGTCACAATAATATATTTAATTATATTCAGATTATATATGGTTTTTATATTATCATGTATTTGATATTATTTTCATAAAAATTATATCTAATTTAAAATATATTTCGTTTTTTTTTTTCTTATGATCGATAAAATATTGTATATTTTCTTGAAATAAGTTTTATATGAAATAAGGAGAAAGAATAATAGTAAAGTTAATTGGCTGAAAACTATTGTTATCATATTCATTTGTCTAAATTATTCAATATTTAATTTGATATATTCATATTGTAGTAGTTTAATGTATATTTAGTTCAGTATTTAATCTAAAATATTTTTTCTAACCTAAAAGTATAAATACAATAGCTAAGTTGGACATTTCGTGGTTTAGTACAAAAAATAGTTCTTAAAAATTAAATAATTATGTAATAATACATTTTGCATAATAATTGGAATTTCACATTACATCATTTATAATTATTCAAATCTTGTAATAAATCCAGTATTTTTTTAAACCTTATACTGCCAAACTGTTTTGCTAACCTTTGCATCATAAGGTCTATTTTCGTTTGTATGGCGCTTAAATCTTTATGGTTTTTCACTAATACAGGTGTTAAAAAATATAGTTCTTTTTTTTATGTCATAGAAGCCAAACGAACAGGTGTGTCACCTGATATTGAGTGATGATAACCGTCCATAGACACCAGCAACACCAGATGAGTCGCAAGTGCGTTGCCAGCCTGTGTTAGTGGGAAAAGGGGGAGGGGGAACGAAACGCAACAAAGCAAGCACTGTTAGTTCACATCGGTGTTTCTGTGGGTCGGGTGTTACTACCCCGGACGCGCCGACATATTCAGGCTGAAACCAGTTATAGTATTAGCGGGCAAAAAATATTTTAAACTAATTTATTATTTCTAACGAATTGTTTACTATATATATACATACATACTATACATAAATCTTTGATTGGATATACACATCCAATGAATTTATAATTACAAGTATTTCCTTGAAATACGCACAAATGTTATAGATAAAAAGTGTTTGTGTAATTTTCATTTTTTCAGTAATTGCTAATAATTGACTTAGTATTTTTTATCATATTATATGAATTTAACATATTTCTTTTTCATGCGTCAAGTTACAAAAGAGTACGAATTAATATTATTTTTATCATGCAGTGAAACTCTCGGTGTATCTACAACTTAAAACTGAAGCCATCTTGTACCTTGCAATAATTTGCCTCTGTGAGGAATTGTTACATCTAAGTCGACGAGAGAAATAAAAAAATTTGATATCAAACAAAATTCAGTCCACATCTTTCTAACTTTCTTGTTTTTTTTTTTGTTATTTAAATTAATTACAATAATTTTAGTCATCTTAATACAAAAAAATTAACACGAGTTTTATTAAGCAGCGTCTACATTTTTATATCTTGTTGAACACATGTCTAAAATGATTTATTGAAAATGCATTAGTTATTATTACTTTCACACTTTGGTAAAAAGGAAATGATGTTATTATGTAAATAAATAATATATAAGTTAAATCGGGACCGTAACAAAATCTTAGATTAATTAAATAGTCAAATGTAGTACCAGTAATATCTTAGTTGTGATTCTCTAAAATTGTGTAATTCAACTACATCTTTTAAATTAATTACACGAAATTAATAATTTATTAAGAAACGTCTTTTACCTGCAAATAGAAATACGATAAATTACAACAATAGAATATGAACTGTCCACTTAGACAACCTTTAAACTATATTTCATTTCAAACGGAGTGTGTTTCTAAACAAGGATAAGTTTTGTGATCGATATTTTTAAACGAATATTCAATGCGTATTTACCTTTTTTATAATAATACAGCTATAACCGAACAATTCTGTTATCATTATTGACTCATTAATTTGCCCTATTAGCGGTTAAGTACATGCTCGCGAATTCATTATGTTTAATATATTGAATTAACCTAACTCAGCATCTTTAAATATTTTTCCTACTAGATACCAATTATGTCGAAATGGGACGTGTCTGTAATTTATCTATATTAGGTGTGCATTATTTCAGTTTTTTTTTTTAAATAAATAGTCACTATTTAAATGGACCAGTGAAAATAATGATTCCAAAAGTATAAGGTCAGAATGAGATCTAGCTATAACTGTCTAAGGGCTTCTCAATTAATTTCTGTAAGATACACGGACGCTAACAAATATTACTCTGCTTACAATTTTTTTTTTTAATATGTATCATAGGAGGCGAACAAACAGGTGGGTCACCTGATGTTAAGTGATCACCGCCATCCATAGACAAGCAACACCAATGGAGTCGCGAGTATGTTGCTAGTCTGTATATGGGCGTGGGGAGAGAGGGGAGGGAAAGGTAAGGAAGAAGAGAGAGGGGGAACAAGGGGCTTGAGCACTCTTACTGACCGAACAAAACGCTACAATGCAAGCACTGTTACTTTACGTCGGTTTTCTATGGGTCGGTTGGTAGTACCCCGCGAGCCAAACCATTCATACTGGAATCAGTAATAGCCTCAGTGTGGCTCTACCACTACTTTGAACGACTCCTTATCATTCGACTTTGTGGCCTTATATCCACTTAAATCCATATATTTAATGCAAATTTTAATCAGTCTTATAACAGGAACTGATATATCTCTACTAAACTCTAAAGTGAAGTAATATACGTTTATAGACGGACCTTAATCCAGTCATATCCAACTAATCTCCGACCCTCATATTTTCAGGGGAAAACCTCGAATCGTTCCGAACAAACGCAATAAATTCTTGAACCGCCAAGAATTAATGGTTCGCAGCGCGGTAAATCCTCCGGCCTGTGTGTGAGCGACCCGGGAAAAAACACACACTCGTAATACTATAAAGACGAATTTAAATTGCTCTTTTTCGTACCTCTAACTCAATACCTGCGCGATACATGTACGAGTAACGTCTATCGGAGTCTCACGTGTGTCCCGAAACAATATTTCTAAATAAAATACTCCCTATTGGGAGTTGAATCGTAGTGACTTAGGCATAGACGGAGCGATTAGCGATAAAATATGCTAGCTGTACTTTTGATCTCAATTCTATTTCCAGTACCTTGAATTGGGATACACTACCTAATAGCATTTTATTTTCATTGAACAAAATTTTACAAATATATTTTTTTTTCTTGTAGAACTAACATACATATATAAAGCGGTTATCGTATTAGATTTGTCGTTTATAACAATCATTAGGATTTTAGGAATAATTCTTTTTTGGTACTATAGCTTATTTATGTAGGAAGATTACCTCTACGTTATTTAATATCATGCTATGGTTCTTAGGAGCGAAGTTATCATTATACATAGTGCGGATAAGGGTATTAAAAAATAAACACGAGTGATGCCGCGAAGCATGCCTAGGTTATTTATATATAAATATACCTAAGAACCAAGTTAGAACAATAGACGTTAGACGAGTTACAACACGACAAAAAAGCGAATAAATACGTTGCAGTATTTTAATAAAGTCGCTTTTAGTTCTACTATCCAGGGATAATTAATCGCTACATCTTAACAATGTGACATGCGGCTTTATACGCGAGTATAAAAAGCCTTCAGAGCAGTATCGCCCGCATTATATTTAAGTGGGTAGTTTCCGAGAAAAACAGCGTATTGTTGTCGGAATTGAATATAAACGCGACCCCCCTTTACTGTGAATCTGCTATAAACTTTCTAGATAGTACAATATTTTACAATTATTATTACTTCACAATTATTATGTTTTAAATACGATCGCTTAAATAATAATAATCTGAATAAATATTATTAATAACAACGCCAGTCACTAAGGTCTTAAATCGAAGGCCTATACATAAATATCACTTCAGTCCAAGACGCATTGATGATGATTTCAAAAGCCGAGAAAACCAGAATTCTCATGTGTTTCACACATAAAAGGGTACTGCAAAATTACGTGAAAATTCAAGTTTCTTCATGGAATTTTCTTTTACCAGTGAATGTTAGAATTACCAATTTAGAATAGCGAATACCCGCTAAGTTTTCAACCTCTGTACTTTTATAAATTATTAACTAAAAAGTACAAAAAAAAATTATCTGAACGTATTAAGTCCATTTACTTATCTACTTCTACCTCGTACTTTAATCGCGACGTTATTAAAATTACAATATAGATTTCTACTGTCTTCTCTCGTCAACTGATAGAGTCTACTTTTCTTTTTTCGAACTGACTACGTTATTGGCCTTACTAGGCCTTCACAGCTTCATCGGACTACGACTGCAATATAATCTACCGATTTTTATGAAACAGACTAGATGTTATTCAACGATATGCTTTATGATTTTCTTGAAAGGGTATTATCATGAACGCAGTATTTCAGCAGTGATGCGTACTCAAACAAATAGACAGACATTTCCGAAAATGATTGAAATGTATTTCATTACTTATTCCTAGACATCTACAACAATTTATTTTTTTATTCTAAAAGTATAGACAGACACGTTACATCTACGTTCTTATTATATGTATGTATAGATATATAAATAGATGACATCGCCATACATTGCTTTCGTGTAACTCCAAAGGCTTATGCAGTACACGCTGAGATAGCTCTAAGATAGTATTGAAGTTTACAAACTTACTTATCACTATGTTTTGTCCAAATTGAACACTATGTTTTTTGTACAAGCTATATTACTGTAGAATTTCTTTAAAATTTGTTTAGTACTTTTCCATGAGAGAGATAAAGACCAACAGAATCCATAGTTGCTAAGCATTAATGGTGAAGTTAACAGAAGTAACCTAAAATCTCTGAAAGGTTTAAGTCAGCCATGCTCAATCTGGGATCCGCCGGGTCTTTATAGTTGGCCCATCTGATTATACTTTATTTTCAATTATATTAAATTTCGTGTCCATCAGAAAAACCATGAGCACGTTGAGTAAATTAAATAGATCCCAGATAACCCGACTGCAATGCCTTCCTTATGATATAATTGTAATACCAAGCTTGTTTTACTAGACAACCATTTCTTACTACATTAATAAGTTTTTATTTCGAGATTTCGTTTTTTATTTAATACTTAATTATTTGTAGTTTGCTGTCCGCGACACCATGAGTGAAACGTCTTTATGGCCCGTCTAAAGAAAAGGTTGAGTACCACTGGTTTAAGTAATGGTGACAAAGTTACAATTACCAAAAACAGCCAACAATTAATGTAATTTCTATGAAACAAATATACCATACCCAAGAGAGTACGAAACCGCGAGTACCAGCTAATCTAACATAGAATATTACGCTTGAAATTTCTCGTAATGCACTTTTCCGTAACTAACATCAGGCATTTATAAAAACCCGTGTGTAATCAAAGCAGCAAAAACAATACGAGATATAATTTGAATTGCTACGCAACCGTGACGCTGCGGAAGGATTTTTTACACCATTATCTAATTTACACCATATTTTAGTTGCACGTATAAGTTTATTATTCAGCAAATAATGACGACTACTTTAATTATTTATTAATGCAAGCTATTGACGAAGAAGGTGAATTTATTTATATATTTTTTTATATTAAGTTTATCTTATCTACAACAACTAAACATTTATTTTGAAAACATCTGTCTTTTTCAGTGATAGGCAATCCTTTGTTATGCAATTTGAAACAAAAATTAAAAGAGAACTCATTGCGGTATGTTCGCCGTACAAATTCGCCGTATCGCAGCGAGTGCCTACTCACTCGATCTGTCAATTAGAAACCCCACTGCGATCGGTTACATGCAACGTACGTTATTGTACCATAAAGTAACATTACATTACATATATGATTTACTTTTATATTATATTTCATGAATTGACTTGTAATATAGTCGATTTAGTTATATATTTTATGAATGATTGTTGGGAAAGCTGATTTGTCTGAGTCTATATTATATCTGAAAGCTCCCAGGTGGGCTGACTTTTACCAATACCTCCAACAATTATCGACATGTTTCAACCAATATACCAAAAATATTAATCTATAATTATACCTAAACGTTCCTCGTGACTCACTCTATCTATGAAAATCCGTTCAGTATCTTTCGTGTTTATCGCGAATAGACAGACAGACGTGGTGGAAGATGTTGTTTTATAATATGAATTAATAAAAAACACCTTTCATCTATTTATAAATTAGCAGAGATACAACAGTTAAGTATATCTTGCACTTTTGTTACTTAGTCGATTTTTTCAAACATTTTTGCTTAATGCTTAATAGCGCTTGCATTTCCATTCTTTCTAGTCATGCATTTAGGAAGTTATAATTGTTAAGGTTAAAAAAAATCTTTAAATGAAAGGATTAAGCTGATTCTAAGGGGGATTAATTTAAATAGAGTCACTATGAGTAGCTTATCATCATGTGCACATTGGTAGCGATATAGTCGGGTACCTATACCCTACCATCCTTTTGATTGACTAATCCTAGAACCTAACACGCTGCTACCGTCATCACCCATGGGCTTGATATATGATGGCAGTTGTCCTAGCAACCAACAAAAGTCGTTTATCAATCAACTATATTTTGCTTACGGCTTCGCTCGCATTAATGTGAATAGAAGCCATCGTTCGGAAGTGATTTTATTTTCTGGATGATTGATTGAGTATTGAGGGCAATAAAGCGTTATAGACAAACAAACAAACTCACACGCAAATTTATAATATTAATTTGAATTTGTTTCTGACTTATGCTATATGTTTATAGTCACACAGAAAAACATCAGCCCCATTATATTTAAAGAAATATAAATAAAACAACAATAACATTACATAGTAGAACTAAACAATATTCTTGTTATACTATTGTACGTCATCTTTACGATTATTATTTGTCAAGTAAGTCGGAAAGCCCTTCAAATTCTGAAACCTGGGTACACAATTTTCATCTCGACGTTTTAACGAGCACTCGAGACCCAACAAAGCATTCGTTTGTCGGTACTTTCGTTTGCACAACTGATAATAATACATCATTCGAATATTCTGGAATGTTCTTAAAATATAATAAAATAAAATATAACCTCTTCTTGTCTACTTAAAAAAGATTACGCCTAAAATACGAGTGGATGTTTATTTAAAACAAAAACTGACCTTCTGAATAAGGCATGAATTACTTCCGAGACAGGAATTTTGATGGACTCTCTAAAAAATCTACAAAGAAAGGAGGAAAAGATCATTAGAAAAAACCTACTTTCGACAGGAATTGACTTTGGATGTTTATAATAAAAACAATGTTCTAAATGTACTTCATTAAAGTATTCATATTAAATACTTTGTTATAAAGTATTAGATCCTTTTATTATTACACTTTCCATAATTAATTATAATAAACATTGTTAATGTACAATAAATGAGACCTTATTTAAATTATGCTTACCTTTTGTAATTAGGAAATGTTTGTTTGATTATTATAAGCGATACAATTTATACTTTAGTTTGTTCCTTTTTCTTGCTACTTT
>JACEII010000033.1:3750760-3892464 GCA_014332785.1 Antheraea mylitta
TTTCGAATGATCCCTAAAAGTAATTACACACGGCGTCATGTAACAGTCAGATTTGTTTTAAGCGCCATCTATCTGCACACTGCTTGTACTACTTCTTTAGTTGTTCTTAAATGCACGTGATATTTTATAAATATTTTCATAGTATATCAAAGTGTCAAACTTCAACATTTATTTTTGTGGATTCCGTTAGTCATGAAACCTAATATACTAACTTAACTTGATTTTTAGGATTTTTAAATAAAAATATTAGTATTACCTAAAAAACAGAGTATAATTGTAACATTCAATACTAAGGTAAGGGCGATGAGCGCCCGCTCGGAACGGAAGAGTCAACATCGATCTGATGATGCTCCGTGACGGAGCGAAACACGTGTAATCGATTGTCGAGATGACGCGTCAATCTGCAACATATTTTAATTTATTTATTGATAATTATTATATTTATATTAATTATACAAAATATATTAAATATATACAAAATATATGTTTATTAATAGTTGATTTTCTTTTTGTTGTAGTTAGACGTATTAGTGGTCAATCAATTCCAGGCGGAAGTGCAAAGTAGCATCCACCTTAGTATTCAATGATGGATTTCCGCAAAGTAACGCCTTCTTCAATCAAATGATTGTAACAATTGAGATTTAATAGCATACAACGTTTTTTGCATGATGTAGGGACTTATTCTAAGTCAGCCCGACTGGCTACCGGTTTGTTGTACCCGTTGCAGTCGAAAGTCGGCCCTCTCGTTTTACCATCTTATACCCCTTAATCATTTAACAACAAATTGTAATATAATGGTAAATCCTATAAGATATTAAAAAAAAAGTTAAACTATATTTCTGATCTTCAAACCGTTCACGTTCCGAACCGTTCCGTTCAAGTAAAAGAGTATAATATGTGAGTTAGTGCTAATTAATCACAATTGATGATGCTATGACGGAACTAAAGAAATCTTAATGGTGACTCAAAACCACGCCCCGCTGTCCGGTATTTACTCAAAAAGCTCTCGGGCGCCGGTAGCCGTAGAACGTGGGGTAATTAATTTGCTTAGCTTTCGTGTGAAGGGGTGGGGGGAGCTGAGCACCGTCCATTTGTATCATCAATTATTCGTTTAGCGGGAACACGGCAGGTTGAATTATTGGGCTCGCGTTTGACCTATTCATTTTCCTGAGTATCGCGATTGGTTTGGAATTTAAATTAAAAAATAATATAATACGAAAAGCGAGAAGATTGTCTTTCGACATGCCCTTTAAGTAATTATTTTTAAAGACGATTTTTAAGCATTACGTGTTCTACATAATCTTTCCTTTGGACATAGCGACTGGTTTCAACAAACAATCAAAATCATAAATACTTTTTAATTTTTAATAATTTATCATTCGACACACTATGAAACCGTTATGCCCTATATTTAACCTCTGAAAATGACTATTACAGCACTCATGACAAAATATAATTTTTATTGCTCGCCCAGTGGTAGAAATTCGACCATTATAATATGTACAAACTATTTTCTTCACTTATTAATGTGTACATTATTATCTATATTCAACATTGTACACTGTAGACGTAAGAAGATTGTATACGAAATAGATACATATGAATAAAAGCCTCGATTTGTTGATTGTATGAAAAGGAATTAACTAATTTAGAACGTGTTATTGATAACATTGAAGCTCGTCAATCCTTGTTAATAATATTAATATGATAATCGTTTGATTGTTACTATGTCTCATCTTAATTGTTCTTAATTGTAATCCTTGTTTATCATATTGATATTTTGTATACATATTGTCAAGGCTACACAAAAAAAGTAGAATGCCTTTCATCAAGAAAAAATACTCTTCCCAAGGAATAGTTTAAACCTATATAAATGCAAATGAGGCTGCGAGCAAAAGCTAAAAGCATATAAAGAAAAAGACTGTTAATCACATTAGAAATTACAATTCAATTGTAATATTAATCGATAAAGTTTATTATTGACTCCATTAAAATTATCGTACCCAAGTGAATAGTTATAAGATAATGTAGCAGTTAGGTATAATTATATTATTACGTCCAAACACCTCGCCGGCATGGAGACGAGCCGCCATCCATTTCACTGGAGACAATTTAACGCGGTGTTCCGCCGAACTCAGTCGGCTGTGGTCGCCAGATAACACTCACAATTGCCTAAATTAAGAGCCCCTGTACGAATTACAGGCGGATCGTTATGAATAGTACTTTTTATATTTGAAAATAACAGACTCGGACTTAAATGATTAATGTTCGTGTTATAGACACAATTACACGTACTAATCTTCTTATTTTTTTATTCAAACACGATAAAGAGACTATATTTTAATATGACAACAGTAACAATAATTGTATAATCCAAAATTTGAAGCACAGTAAACTAAAATAGAAAAGTTGTAATGGGTTATTCACCATGTTTATCTTAGTTTCGAATCAGTCTGGTACATAGAACCTTACCATTCCGTTTACTTATATTAATTATTAGCTTTTACTCGCGACTTCACTAATATTAATATAGGATTTGGGACTTTCCTAGATGAACGTTCCCTTATATCCTTTTCTTTACCCCTCAGAACTTATATTAAATAATCATGGCAATTTGTTGAGTAGTTGATGCGAAAAAGAAACAAACTCAGTTCCATATTGATAATATTTCCTTTATGTTGTAGGAGGCAAACGAATAGGTGAGTTACCTGATGTTAATTGATCACCACCGTCCATAGACACCAGCAACACCAGAAGAGTCGCAAATGCGTTGCCAGCCTGTGTTGGTGGAGAAGGGGGAGGGGGAAAGGGAAGAAGAAGAAGGAATAGCGAGGAAGGTGGGCCTCTGGTGCTCTCACTGACCGAACGAAACGAAACAATACAAGCACTGTTACTTCACGTCGGTTTTCTGTGAGAGATTGGTACTACCCCGAGCGAGCCGACCCATTCATGCTGAAACCAGTTATAGCTTCAGCGTGGCTCTACTAACTACAAAAATTAGTTAGGATTTAGTTATAACGTGTGTTAAAAAACAAGTGGAATCAATGATTTTATATACTTTAGTACTTAAAATATTATTAAGGTTAATTTAAATTTATGTAGAATAAATTAATGTAATAATTAAATTATAATATAAGGTTCTCGTGTAGATGAAGGTTAGATAAAAGCTATAATTTATTCTTCAAATACCACTATTTTAATAATTTACCTTTATTCTTAAAATTAACATCTTACTTCTTTATTCATTTTTGAATAGATATTAATTAGTAAGTGAAATCTACGTTAGTGTATATTTAATAAAACATGTGACTAAAAGAAATTTTAATTCAATTTATTTAAATAAATCTATAAAAAGTGTGACCACACGGGTTCAAATTTGAATTATTTTGATTTGTATTCACAATTCGGCCTTCCTCGATAATGTTCCGAATTTTTAGAACCCATTCTCGGTCGTATATATCGTGCTACATGTTGCACAACTTGTCTGTACTAATACTTCGCTTCTGGTTCAGCGTACTTATTAACCGACACTTAATGAGATGTTTGCTCCCTTTCTAAGAGTTAAGTGTGATATTAAATAGTTTCCTCTATAATATGCAAATTTTTAAAGTGATTGGTAGTTGGAGAAATTAACGCGTTTAAACAAATAAATGATTGAATTTTGTAATATCCATATAGATTGAACTTTCTTTCACAGTCTGATTTATAACAAAGTACGGTTAAAAATGATTGCTCTCAATTATAATCATCTCCTAAGAGAAGTACTACGGCGTAGCAATGTAGCGGTGTGGAAACGTAGCAGTGTAGCAACGTAGCAGCGTAGCGAACAGATTCTAGGTACAGTCGACCGAATGTTAAACACGGGCCGTCGTAAATAAAGACCCGGCTACAATAAATGAATAATTAACGGGTGTTAGCCAATTTAATGTTGCGTATAGCTAACGTGATCTGGTTGGTATCTAATTTTTTGTCGTAATATCGGCTAATTGGTTTTTATATTTATTTGTTAGTATACTTTAATCTTGATAGGTTTTAAGGTTGAAGCTCAGTTGATGTTATATGTCTATGTGGTCTAAGGTAGTCTGGTTCTTGAGTGCAATTGCTGGAATACTTATATGGATACATGACGACAGATTTTCAAAGTGAAGACTGCTATTGAATTATCAAAAAATCCCTACCATATTGCTGTAGTTCTATCAGGATGTTTTGTTTACCAAAAACTCCTAACTTATTTCATGAGTCAAATCAGAGCACCACTGAGCCAACATCGCTTCAAAATGTGTTAAGAACTTGTTTAACTTTTTTCCGAGAGTATTGTACCTAAATTATCTAATCTAGTGTATTCCACGTAAAGTATCGATCATACATAATTCTGCACGATGCAGAGTAGTTAATTATTTTATACGAAAATCGGTCCAATATAGACGTCCATTATACTGGAGATCACTTATCAAAGTTCAATTTCAACTTTTCAGTATTGAATATTTAATTTAACTTTAATATTCCCTGTGACCGTATATGTTAGTGTGCATTAAATATTCATTTAGCTGTAAAACATTAGTAGAGGAAGTTCGGCGAAATTTTATCAACTTTTATCCAACTTATCTTTATTATTATAGAAAAGTGACTAGCGGTCGATCTCCTCTACATTTTTAAAAGATATGCGTAAAAAAATTTGAAGCAATGATAGATTAGTCGATAGTGTGTTCAGACAGTGTCTAATGGACGTAACTTCGAATCCTTGCAACTGAGCAGGAACTTCCGGTGAAAGAAAAGACTGTGACGAAATCATAGGATTATAATAGGGTTCTTTTTAAATCCGATAGGTTGGCTACCATCCTCAAATTGAAAATATATCTCCAAATATCTATTAGTGTGTTCCAGTTTCCCTTTAGTGCCAGTCTTAGAGTGTTTACATCCAGGAGCAAACATATATAAAGAAAACTCAAGCTAGAAGTTAACTAATAAGTAACATGGTAATTATTGGTAATAGTCATTTTCTTGTCTTATATTAAAAACAAGAATTTCATGAAAACATATAACCTATAATATTACAATATCTATTTAACATAAAATTGAAAATATTTGGTTTTCAGGTTGTTATGATTCGCAAATAAAGCTACAAGTATGATGGAAAAATATAAGACAATCGAAGGAAGGATTTCAATGATTTTTAATTTATTTGTAAATTTTAATACAGTCGTAATCGTAATGCTGCTTGCTAGATGTTTCTACGGGTACATAACAAATGCATTGGACTGGTCCATATGAGTAACTGTTTTAAGTTAGTTTCTTAGTATTTTAACTTACAAGAAAGCAAAATATTGATAATCGGCAATGAACTGACGATCTTTCGTAAATCATAGTTTTGATAAAATGATACTGTGCTTTATCAACAGACATTGCATCATTAAGTAAGTAAAGAATATACTATCTCATTCTCTCATAACTTAAAACGTGTATACATAATTATAGCTATCTCTTTCTCGTTACACATTCTCGTTTCACGGAATCTAATTCACACCATATCAAAAGAAAACACACAAAAAAAAATCAAATTATGTAGTGATTTACTTCCTCAAACGTAACAGAAATACCAGCCGTACAAATTTAAATAATCCAAAAAAAAAAACGCAAAAGCAGAATAAATTATGGATTACGGAAACAAAGAAATTATCGGAAACCATAAAAGTTCCTGGAGACTCGCGTGCTCGCAAATCAAATCTAACGCTCGAAATTACTTCGTACTAAGCAACAGGTCGTTATTTAATAGTAGTTTTATTTTTTCTATTTCCGCGATTAATAATAGTAATTATAGATTACAATGAAACTGTGTTTACGCAAAGCGAGTAACCAAAATTACTAATACAGTAATTCAAACAGTGTACTAAGCTTCAACTATGCAGTTGTACACTCTATATCCATAGTAAGTGTCTTATATCTTTATACGAGAAATTCTTGCATATTTTTATATATTCAGTATCTCGGAAACGGCGTCATCTATTTCCGTGAAACTTAGTATGTAGGTAGTTTCAGGAACGATACATCGATCTAGCTAGATTTATTCATAGAAAACTTTTTTAAACTGAGTTTTCAGGCATTGAAAAAATATATAGCTAGAATATAAAGGTCAATTTCGCCGGCACTGTCAAAACAAAAATAGCTCAGATGGGAATCGGTTGCTTCGAAAATCCGTGTAATCCCACTTCGAATCCGAGTGACAGCAGAAGAGATATTTTTATTATTTTTAATTTTATAAGGCATACCTAACAGTTTATTTTAATTGAAAAATGATTTTTAAAGAACCGAGCTAGACTCGGTCGTTCAGTTACTAATAATATAATCCAAGAACAACGATGAGTCTTTACTTAGAATTCAAAAAATTGGTTGTTGTAAAGTCTGGGGGCCTAACCAAGTTGCTTATCGACAATCATTTGGGGTGTAAGGGGTGTCGAGTAACATCTTAAGACTTGAGACACCCAAGCCAACCTCACCTGCACGTGGTGCACCCTACTGAATAACGAACGAGACAAATGCGAAAGCGGGGTGATAGGGTTTTACAGCCCGACTGGGTCGCAACCACCATGCATATGACGAAAAAGCCCGTCATAGTGACTCGCTTCTGCGCGTCGTGTTTCTGGATCAGCCTGTGCATATCCAGTACCGGGTGACTTTCGTCATTATGGCCGGCATGACAGCGACGACCGGCGATGGATAATCTGTCTCTCGGTGGTTGCCGATGTTTTTGGATTGTACTATGCTTAACATCAGGCATATCGCAGTCACTATGTCGTGCTTCGATAAAAAAAAAAAAGACTTTTCCGTTTTCTATTTGCGTAAGTGATTATCGATAAGCAACTTGGTTAGCCCGCCTGTTTACGGACGATAATTTAACGTGATAACGTAATTAAGAAGCCATTGATGACAAATTGCATACTTTTATGAATTGAACTGAATTATTCTATACTAGCTTCTGGCTGTGACTTTGTCCGCGTGGAATATTTACTTTAGGCTAATGCTAATATGCAGCGTAAGCTCTAAAAAACGATTTTGAAACATTATATCATTGCTCGTATTGGTCCTAGCGTGATGATATATATCCTATAGCCTTCTTTGATAAATGAGCTAACACTGAAATAATTTTCAAATCAGACGATTAGTTCCTGAGATTAGCGCGTTCAACGTACTAAACAAATGGTTTGTTTAGCTTTATATAGTAGCATTAGTATAGAATACTACTCTTATCTCGTACTTAACTCCAGTCGTCACTCAAATTACAATAACTTTTGTTAGAGTGAACCGATATTAATGAAACAAAAAATAGGTGATCCCCGAGGATATGCTTTATGATTTTCTTCTTTCTGAGATTTTATTATGAACTCAGTACTTTAGAAGTGATACGTGATCATAAAAACAGACAGACAGAGAGATAGACAGACGGACATTTCTAAAAATGATTTTTCATGAGAATTGAAAAAGTACAGACACGTTTACATTCTTAATATATGTATAGATATGGATAGATGTATCATACGTAGACGGCTTAGGCCAATCGCGCTGAAGTGTTAGAATAAGTATAATATGTTATGTGTGCATGTACCCTTAGAGCACGACGCTTATGTATGAACAGTCAGTAAACAGCTTCCTTATAGTACCGTCGACTTTTATTTGACTCAGACTAGCCCCCACCATTACATGGCAACCATGCCAAGCTTGCTCCACGCTCTGGCTTGCACGCTGGGCTTAGGCAGAACGTGACAATGAGTCATGCTATTTCGTGCGTGCAGCCGGCGTTCATCAATTTATAAAAGACGTTATCACTTCAAAAAATATATAATCGAATATGAATAAAGTTACGTTACGTAAATCGGTTCTCTATACCACCTAACGCTATAAAATTTTATAACCGCATTCCACTATAGTTTCTTCAAAAAGGAATCTCGTATTACTACCTCGTTGACTTTACTTTTAGTACATTTTTATAACTCGCTAGTAAATATCTTTGCGTGACTTCGATTTCCGACCTTCAGAGTTTTATACACATCGTACAATACAAGTCTAGATGGTAAACAAGCGGATATTATCTTGCTAAAGGAAAAAACACGAACATACCTTCACGATTCGATTTTATATCCGCATTATTTATGGGAGATTATGGTACTGTAAAAATGTATAGTGAAGAATTGAATACAACATATGTTTTTTTAATTACCCATTCGATTGATTATCCTATTTTTATATATTTACTACCTATGGCAGCGACACTACATACGTTTGTCATTTTTTTAGTGTGATCGGTATTTTTAATAAATGCTTGAACTATAACAAGGGACGAATATATTCTTAATATTCAAATTATAACTACTACATAATGAACAGAACACGCAATGTCTGTGTACGACATGGCATTACGTAGGCGTAGGCGTTCATATTTCGACTCTTTTCGATAATATTCGGTTTTGATTTGAACTTATAATGCTAAGGTCGTAGCTCGATTGTAAATGTCTTCCTTTTGTGCCTCTTCGTATACATTCGAATGCCCAAGCTGCAGCTTTCCTAAAACAAAATGTTTTGTACCCTGTTGTATGCTTACAATATTCGAAGCCATAAAATTTAAATTTTATCACCACGTTTCAATGACTCATCTATTGGTTACTTATAACGAATTTTTATACAAAGTATAACAGTATTAAGCTAGATATATACCAAGAGTAACTTATAAAGATATATATTACAAAAGTCTTGATTCCCGATATAATATAGGTTTTGTCCACTCTGATCGTCTTATCATTACAAGATTTACGAGTTGAGAACAACGAATGGCTCTAGCGTCCACAATTTCTGTATTTTCAACCCTTTTTGGTATAATAGATGTCGGTCTAATCTTTCGTTACCATTATAGTGTCTCTGAACTATTAGTCTGATGCTTCTTTGGAGTTAAACATTAATTCTGGGCAATTTATTGTCTTTGAAACCATTTTACGCTATATTAAGAGATACACGGCAACTTCTATTTTTTTAGCCCTTCACTTATATCACTATATATCACTTGTATAACAAAATATAAAATAATGCCCATAATATGCCCATGGCTTCACTCACATGAATTATATAATTATTGTTTAGACATATATTTTTTTTCTTATCTAAAAAACTAACGGGGCCGGTGAACGTTATCCCAGCCTGATAATAAAAAAAAACATCATAAATTATATGACTAAACATTCCTAATTAATCACTTCATCAACTAGTGAAAACCGTATGTAAATCCATTCAGTAGTTATTGAATTTATCGCAAACAGACAGACAGACCGTCAGACGTGGCAGAGGATTTTGTTTTGTAATATTTAATCATAAACTTATTGCCTATAGACCTCCTAGAAATGAGCCTATTCCTTTCTCGAAGGCCCGCAACACATTTGTGATGCTCGTTGTATTACAGGTGTCCATGAGCGATAGTGTACACTTACTATCAAGCGACTCGCATGTTCGTTTGCATCCAATCGCATAAAAAACCTAAACAATGGAACCAAATCGAATACAATATAGAGTTATAAATATAGATTATAATTTATTTTTCACAGTACTATATTGGTTAATGGTTTAGTTAAAATATTACAACTAAATGAGGGGTCTTTTTGTGTCAACTGAACTAAGTTTTAACCTCATAATTTGTTATATAGACTACTTAATTTAACATAAAACATATTAAAAACTTTGCAGAAATTACATATATCTATGAATTAAAAAGTAAATTATATAAATCATTTTACTTATTTTTGAGTTATATGTAGTGTTATTAGTAACCCTCAATGAAGGAATAAACATAATTAAGATTTTTTTTTAAACTTCAATGTAGTTTCGCCAAATAAATACTGTTACAAGATTTTTGTTATAGGTTTTTTTTTTTTTATTTAGGCACGACAAAGTGACTGCACTATGCCTGATGGTAAGCATAGTACAATCCAAGAACAGTGGCGTCCACCGCGAGGCAGATCATCCATCGTCGGTCGCCGCTGTGATGCCGGCCATAATGACGAAAGTCACCCGGTACTGGATATGCACAGGCTGATCCCGAAACGCGACGCGCAAAAGCGAGTCACTATGACGGGCTTTTTCGCCATGTACATGGTGGTTGCGACCCAGTCGGGCTGTATAACCCTACCACCCCGCTATCGCCATTGCCTCGTTCGTTGATCAGCAGGGTGCACCACGTGCAGGTGAGGTTGGCTTGGGTTTCTCAAGTCTTAAGATGTTACTCGACACCCCTTACACCCCAAAAGTTTCTCTAACTAACCTTTATGTCAATTAGAATAATAGCTTAAATCAAACGGTTTTAATTAACAATCGAGATTTATACCCGCCTAATAACTACAAGTTCGCAAATCGAAATCCTGCTGTGATTTCGATACTGATATGAGTCAATGTATTAATTAACGCAGAGAATTTAATCAGAAATTATTGCAATTTTTAAACAGGCGCAGTTTATGTACTCCTTATAAGTTTTTTCTAGAATATTACAAAAACAAATGTAAGTTTTTTTATTAAGTTTTGATACATTAGATATATAGTTTGTTTGATCATCGAGAAATTTTACATACATGTTATGAATGGTACAGAAATAATGTCATATTTCATCACATCTCATCCATCTCTGAACAAAATTAATCGTTTTCGAGTGATAGGTCAAATATACTTTAACTCAAGCACAGCCGCGGACAAAAGCCAGTTATAATGTATTAGAAGTGCTACATAGCCTTTTATTTACACATTTAGTTGTACTAACCGTGCAACTAAACATAACATTACGCGGCCCTCTGATGAACACCGTCCTCGGAACTGTGGGCAACGTCACACTAACAAATGCACCGTCATTAGTTTAACTAGCGAATTAATAGCTGTTTTGTCCACTCGGTCCGTCCAACGTCACGAGATTTACGAGTTCGAACCGCAAACGGCACGATACTGGTTAGACTTCAAAATATTAACACAAAAGTCAGCGAATAAGTTGTCAAAAATCAGTCGTGTACTTCCTGAGATATGTAAAATATATCTATAAAAGTTATTTAATTAAGTAATATGTTATTTTCCAAAATGATACTTTTCTAAAGAACAATACTATATTTATATTAAAAAGGTGCTGTTATATTATTTTATTATTCTCTATTTAATCACCGCTCGGTAAAACATCAATGTATATTGTTTAAACTTATTATTCCACGAGCAATGAAATTTTCTTACAAAATTTTATACATGCGAACAAAGAACCAAAAAATATTTATAGGAACGAAAACTCATTTAAATTTCCATTTCTAAATTGACAAGTTTGTTTAATTATATCATAATAAATAAATAATATTTAAATTTGACGAATCTATTAGTTTTATTACAATATCTCTAAAGGATTGATTGAAATAGTTTTTTTTTTTTTTTTTAATTAAAAGTCCTTCACATTTTCATTATAGAAAACAATATGAAAAATTTATAATTTTTAAAATTTGTTTCATGGTTAATTATCCCTACCTACCTCATAGGAAAATAAACATATTTAAATTCCATGACCAAGTGGGAAAAGGGAGGACATGTATTATTCAAATCAAAGGATATATTTGTAAAATCGTACGAAATCTAGAAATCTCCATATACAAAGTGAGTGAGATAGAACACACTAAGGAGATTTTCAAAGATATCGTCGGATCGATGTTCATTTTGTTCGTGGTTTCACTGCATGATTCTATAATAAAGGGATCATTTTAGCCTCATTTACTTAGTCAGTATACTCGTGCAAAGTTGTGGCGAAAAGCCAGTGATAATATAACAATGGTACCACAAACCTTTACTGATTTGCTGGACTTACAGTTTAAGCACCATCTCAACCGGGTTTTGGTGTTAGAATGCTATTATAGAATTAATATGTATGTGAGCGATGGTGATGTCTGGAATTAACACATCTTTGTGCGTCCACTGAAAAACGATTGTAACGTATAATCTATTGGAGATATATAATTATTAAAAAAATGAATCAGATCGAGTGTCTTGCCAGTTCTTTTCAATAAGAGGGTTGGTTTCCGAGCCGATGGTAGTTTTGACGTACATAAGAGCCTCTAAAATGTAAATCGAATAAATTATTTTTGATTTTAATTTTCTCGTGTTATCTCTATAATTTTGTGCGCAATACGCAAAAACTGCTGGATAGACTTCGATGTATTTTGTTTTACATGTTTTGCTTTTTAGACGCTTGTTCTTTATCTAGATTGAAATATTACGATATCTTCATTTAATACCAAATTATTAAAGATTTGAAAATATACGATTTTGTATGCATAACTCTTTCAATGATATGTATTTTTTTGCCGTGAGGATATGGGGCAAACAGTGCGGTGCGCATGTACAGGGTAATGTAGAAAAAAATCACATGTATCAACTAATCTATCTTTAGAATTCTTGTACTCATTCACAAAGTTTGACGGTATGTGCTAAACTTAATCATGGAGCGATTATAGCAATTAAAAGCAAATATTTTTTGTTAACGAGGAGTAGTGATTTTACCCATATTTAAAACTCGTAAAATATTATAATAATCACTGTAAGATATCCACTTTGGAATTAAAAATTAACTTCTGTACATAAAATTGTGCATAAAAAAATATTTTCTGATAACTTTTATAGACCCTCAACTATTCTCGTATCATTAAAATCAGTGAAATTTTCTAAAGCAAAGTACAAATATACAATTGTATAAAAAAATAACGTCCTATACATAAATAGCGTTCTTTATAACAAACGTCTAGGCACCAGTTGGTCATTAATAAAACTAAGCAAACATAAAATGTTGAAAACTCTTTACAAAAACTTGCAACAAGAGCTAAGAATTTATAAAAGAATACAGAAAATTAAACGTTAAACTGTAATTAAACATCCACCGCGGGCCAATGAGCTTTCCTTTTGTTCCCAAGAATCAGTATAAAGAAGATAGCGTTAAATGAATTAAGGCCTTTTTTTCTCTTGCATTCATTCCACAGAACGATTTCGAGTTACGCTCGAACTCTGCACAAACCTTCCAAGTTAACTATTGGCAAGTTTATAAAAGAGGTTACGAATTTACGGTGTGAAACTCTTTTGAAGTTTATAAAAAGAACTAAAGAATTTACTATGTAGTTTTCTGAGATTTACGCTATAATAGAGTGAATAGATTTGATTTATTAGTTTGTCAAAAATAAACACAAAAAGTTAACTCTGATTTCTAAAATTCTTTCATTTATATAAACCTACATTATCATCGAGTAATATGAGCTATATTTTATTATCAAAATCTATACAGGCGCGAGCGAAACCGCGATCAAAATCTAGTAACTATTAAAACATAAATTATATAAGCACACTTATGTATATTTTCATGAAGATGCTTTTAGATTTTCCATTTTATTACATCTCGCCACTAGATGTACTAGACTACAATTTATTGTTATTAAGTTTTATATTGCAACTTTGACTTGGCCAAACTACAGATAGCCGCTTTTAAACAGACACAGCTGTTCGTATTAATAATTTAAAATTATTTCTGCAACATTACAGCGTATAATCATAGATTATTAATCGTTATTTTTTCTCATTATATTGACCCTAAAAGTAGTATAATTCATCCTTCTATAGAAATAAGTGACAAGATTTATAAAATCGACAAACGGTTGATTACAACGTGGCAGTTAAAGTTTTGAACTAATTTAAAATTGTAGCATCAAGTATTCAAGCAGCAGAACAAAAGGCAATATAGTATTTGATATTTGTGTAGTTTGAATATATGAAAAATATGCTTGAAGCAACTTGTTAGCATTATTCAACTTAAGTCTTTCGATGAGTATTTACAATTTTTCATACACCTTTGCAACTGTCTTTCTTTACTTCGAAACTCTTCTGGTTATATGGTTCCACCTCTGCTCATAATATGGTAACCCATTACCCCATAACTTCTCTGTCACTCACATTACCTCATACAATAAAAATAAATAACAGATATTACATAAATAACGTGCAAAAGAATTTTTCTTTTACTTGATATTTGATAATAGTTTCTCTCGATCCTTTCACATTGGATATAACGCATAATAATCTACATGAAGCAATGAATGCTCAATGGATAGCATATTCGGACAACACACCGATCGACATATGTCCGTATCCTTGTGAATGACCCGGAATAGGACCCATAATGAAATCTGAGCATGGTGGTGGAGCTTTTTCTAAGATAACCTGACCTAGCTTCCGTCCTAAAATTGATTATCTATCACAAATATTATGATCAAACGCTAAAGCCTATTAAATCGTTTTTTTTTTATGTCACAGGAGGCAAACGGACAGACGAGTCACTTAATGTTAAGTGATCACCGCTATCCTTAGACACTTGCAACACCAGTGGAGTTACAAGTGCGTTGCCAGCCTTTGTTTGGGGAAAAGGGAAAGGGGGAGAGGACTTAGGTGGTCCTCCGTTGCTCTCAATAACCGAATGAAACGCAACAATGCAAGCACTGTTATTTAACGTCGGTTTTCTATGGGAGGGTGGTACTGTTCCGGGTAAGCTAACCCATTCATGCTGAAACCATTAATAGCTTTAGCGTGGCGCTACCACCTACAAAATACTTATAAAAAATATGTCTTGTCATAATTCACAAAATTAAATTTCGTCTAAAGTTTGTAAGTCTCGCAAATTCTCTCAATAGGACCCAATTAGTAGAAGGCTGTGAGAACAGTAACTCGATACAAATTGTCGTTAGAGAGTGTCGCGACGCACGTTGACGCCATTCCGCGACGCCTGCCGCAGAATTCTTACTGTTAAAAACGTACAACTTTTGCCATAACCATTATCACTGCCGCCTTCCCTCCTGATGGTTGTTTGGTACAATTTAATAATATATAGCGATATACCTATATATACTATATATAATCTTAGTGTAACACATTACGTTTCGTGTAGCGGACGCCGAAATATCTGGTTGAACTTTTTCAACTTATTTAATACTTATATATATAATTTCATCAATTTAAATAGTACATTTATAAATGAGAGCCTTTTTGGGTATATATTTAAAGATTTTTAGATATTAATCATGAACATTATTACAATTAAAATCAAATATAATATATTGAACAATAAATATCAGAAAATGTGTGATGCTAGATGGTTACCTTTTAAGCAAAAATTACTGAAATAATTTTGATGAATATTAATAATAATAAAACTTATATATCAGGATAACATATATACTGTAACTCATGAACAATTATTTTCGTTCGCCAAAGTATAACGATAAATATCAAGAAAATTTGACAGAATCCTTAAATTTGTGAGTTAGCTCGACATGCGGTGCATGAACTGTGAGAGTTTATACGAAGATAATACACCATCATGTACGCTTACTAATATTGAAAATGCAAATATGAGTTTATTTGTTTGTTCGTTACGCTTCCATAAAATCAAAATCAAAAATTCTTTATTCAGTTTAGGCCCTAATAAGGCGTTTATGAACATCAAAAACTACCACCGGTGCGGAAAACAACCCAGCCAGCGAAAAGAACCGGCAAGAAACTCGATCGGGTACATTTTTTTTACATTTCCAATACATCATACAGCTTATAGTGGATGCACAGAGAGGAGTCAATTCCAGACATCACTATCGTTCACATACTGATCCACTCTATAATATTCTTTTGAAACTAACACCCGCTTGTCGTGGTGCTTAAATTTACAGTCAAGCAAATCGGTAACATGTTTTAGGACTTTATTGTAAAGCCTAACACTGTTACCTAAGACACTATTACTGGTTTTACTAAGTCTGAAACCTGGGACGACCAATTTATTACAGTATCTATTGTTTACACTATGCCGGTATTTTACTAAATTCAATTTTTTCAAGGTTTTTACGGACATATATTAAATTATCAAGAATGTATTGGAAAGGTAAAGTTTGGGAGGGTAGAGTTAAGTATTACCATACCTTGATTACTCAAACGATTATCAACAAATATAGACATTGTCAAATATACAGAAAAAGATATAAGGCAGGTCACTGTACTTGTTATAAGGCACCATTCATTCTTTAAAAATACTGCTACTGTGGTATAGGTTATTTATTTAATTACAATTGTGGATAATGCAACAGTCCGATTATTAAAATAACAAGTAATAAGAAGGAGAATAATAGACTGAATACCTACAACGTTTTATCATATCGGCACAACTTACATTATCAATAATATTAGAATATTAGATTATGTAACATTAAATAATTATAAACATTTGGAAAAAAAAAATAAAACAGAACAATACAGAATAAATAAAAAAGTGAAACTGAATTCATCTTTAAAAAATAAAATTAACTTATGGGAAAGAAAGTAAGATAACGAATATAAATGAGAATTTAAAAAAAATTACACGTAACGAATATAATTGAGAATTTTAAAATTTTTTTTACTGAATGTTGTTTAATTAGAATGGATAGAAAATGTGTTTAATTTTTCTTAAGAATTTAAAAGGTCGATGGTCAATTAGGTATCATGAAATATGCAGTTCATTGTACAAACGAAGCATGCGTACAATTGGATTGTAGTAAAAAGTATTATTTATACTCGTAGTAAAAAAAAAATTAAGCTAAGTTTTGGTTAAAAACACATTAATTTGAACGAAATCACAAACAAAAGTTAATGGGCTATATAAAGCATAAAGAAGATTTAGTAAATTGTACCTTTTCGTCGAGAGATTTATGTATTCACTCGATTGAATAAAGAAAAAAATATATAATTCTGGAATATGCTGCGAAAATAATGTCGTTTAATGAAATTTATAAATATTTAAAAGCTAAAACACTCGACTGCATCATTGTTTACAATTTTTCGGAATAACAACCAAGCATTTTGCATAAACTTATTACGAACGCATTTTAAAATATCTCGAACGAGACTTTCATAAACTGACAAACTTATTTTTCGCCACGTCATCGCATCCAAATTATGACGTCATCTGAAAATGTTGCCAAATTAAAGTAATAAACGCTGCCTCGGTAAGTTTGTGAGTTGCGCCAAAGTTTCGACGCTGCACCATTTCAACGGGTGAAGATTTTTATACGGCGTCCTGCTCCATTTATCGCTTAAATAAGTAATTCTCTGAGAAGAATCAGCATAATGTAAGAAGTTAGAATAACAAGTTGTTTACTTTTCGTTATACTTTAAGACATCTGTTGTATATTCATAGAAGTAGTATAGTTTAGTGCAATTTCTCATAATTGTAAGTAACGTAACCTCGTATTCATTTTTTTGTTTAATAACATATTTATAACCTTTAAAACTTGATTGGTATATAATGAAAATTAATTCAATTCGGTAAGTAGTCTCTCTAAAGTAATTGGTGCTGTTCATGAACAGAAAAACTGTTTATACCAGGTGAAAGGTTAAGCACTCTCAGTATTTTAGGATATGACACTTGAAGATCACATTTAACATATAGAATAATAATATTAAAACAAATAATAACGAACAACAAAGAAAACCTAAGTTTATTCTAAAGTATAAGCACAGTTGTAATAAACCTAGGTGCAATAACCAGTGTCGAAAGCTACACGGAGTTAATAACATTTGATAATAAAACGGACAATAAACTCTTTTGTTTTGTTCCTGATGTTCCTACGATCACTTTCAAGTAAAAGTGAAATCACCAAACGGTCATTGATACTTTGCTTTAATATAGACGTATAGAAAATTGTATATAGTTTTCAAAATTTTCTAGATTATTAAAATATTAAGCAACTATTTTTTTATTTTATGTAGAACGAACATAGAGTTTAGAGTATCCTCCATATGTATTGCTACTGTCTAAGCATTCAGCCTGTATATGCTGATAACGATAAGTACATTTTAGACATAGTAATTTTAGACACTTTTTTATACGAAGTGACGATAACTCATTGGATAGTGTTTTCGGACACGGAGTTGATGGACGTCGGTTTGAATCCTTGGAAATGAGCCAGAAGTTTCGGAGAAGGAAAACGGTGTGTTGAAAGCGTAAAATAGTTATAGAGGTTTTTCTAATGTCACCTAGCTTGTTTAACCCGAAAGTTGTATGAGTAAAAATATAAAGTAGGAAAATCTACAGTTACATGTCTTAATTGTTTGTAGACCAATGACCTCAAATTAATTTATTTTTTATGCCATAGCAGGCCAACGAACAGACGGGTCACTTGATGTAAAGTGATCACCGTCGTCCATAGACACTTGCAACACCAGTGCGTTACCAGCCTATATTTGGGGGAAGGGGTATTGGAAGGAGAAGAGGGAAGTGAGAGGGGAGGGCAGGTAGGCTTCCGGCGCTTTCACTAACCGAACGAAACTCAGCAATTCAAGCACTGTTACTTCACGTCGATTTTTTATGAGTCGAGTGGTAGTACCCCGAGAGAGCCAACCCATTCATGCTGAAACCTGTAATAGCTTTAGCGTGGCTGTACCACCTACAAATTAATAAGTACGTTGCATTTATGCGAAGCCGGCACTAATTGCTAGTTCTGTATATATCGATTTATGTTGAGAATCTTTTACTTAACAAACATCTTTTCCTACTTAACTTACCTAATAAAAACTTTAGAAACGATCATTTTAATTATATAATCAAATTTATCATGGTAGGTTTAGGCTTATAATGTGATCACAAAGTCCAATTCAGAGTGAAATACTAACTTAACGAAACAAAAATCTCGTGGAATCTCATAGAATACGGTTTCCACTAACGTAGGGAGCAGGGCCCTTTTTATCTGTAGAAATATAAAAAATATGTAAAGTAGCATGTACACAGAGGTAAAGAGATACCAATCGTTGAGCAAGTCAAACAGATCGATTACAAAGAACGATAAAAACAAGGCGAACACTCGTCCGGACGCGAATGAGAAGCATCAGTCGAGTTCGCCCCCGGGACACGGGGCACGGTACTCGTTAATCCGCGTCCCGGGACCGGAGAACAATACGGCCGGCCAATTAATACTGACATTATACTAACGAGCATTCACTACCCGCAGATCGGACGGCTTAATGTCGTGGAAAACTTAGGGAGTTCATTTTACCGAAGTTTGAGTATTAGTTTTATAAATTTTATGGATTATCTTTTTTTTTATTTTTTATGACACGATAGGGTAAATGCTCCTTACACGTTAAACATAAAATACGTATTTGTGTGTATGTATAAGTATTTATCTGGGTCTAATAGTATATATTTTATTGGTATTCTCACTTATATATATTAGTATATCGCTTTCTCCGCATGTACACATTGTTTTTTTTTATAAATGTATATAGTTACCAGTGATAAATTAGGTTTAGCAAGCAATCATTTTTGGAGATAGTGTTTTTTTTTCATACCATTGGTAAACTGGAGTTACTTCACGCTCCTTACATTTACAATCGACAATTTTTGGCGAATACTAAATACATATAGTCTTATCTATATTAACATGTGAATAAAAGAGTATAGTATTTATATATAAAAAAATGCATAATAACGAACTTGCTGGGCAGTCGTTACGATACCACATGACATGAGGCTGAAAACGTAGGATGTTATGTTTTTTTTTATCTATAAAATTTGATAAACGTATTTTTTTTTTTTCGAAAAATTAAAAGAAGATGATATTTCGACAACGGCACCACCTTCTAACTACAATAAAGAACTATCAATTAATTCCGTAAGTACAACAAAAATATATCAAAATCAATCGGTCAATCGGTCTAGGAGGAAAAGAATTACGGACACACATACATAAGAATTTTATACATAAGAAATGGGTGTTGGTATATCTGAGATTATAAATTTCAACAGCATTAACTGATAACTATGAAAGATGGCGTATCAAGATGTCTTTTACCTCTCTTTGATATAAGTCATTATCTACTGACATTGCAGCGCATGTACTTCCATTATTGGATTTTGATAACAATAAATAAATCAGCGTCATCGCCGTAGAAATAGAATATTAACAACATATTCATGTTGCTTCAATTCAACTATTCGTTCTAACGAAGTAATTACAACAAATAATAAGAAACACGTAAGAAGAAACTGCAGATACAGCGTGTATAGTTTAATTTTGGGGTGTAAGGGGTGTCGAGTAACATCTTAAGACTTGAGACACCCAAGCCAACCTCACCTGCACGTAGTGCACCCGGCTGAATAACGAACGAGGCAATGGCAATAGCGGGGTGGTAGGGTTTTACAGCCCGACTGGGTCGCAACCACCATGTATATGGCGAAAAAGCCCGTCATAGTGACTCGCTTCTGCGCGTCGCGTTTCGGGATCAGCCTGTGCATATCCAGTACCGGGTGACTTTCGTCATTATGGCCGGCATGACAGCGGCGACCGGCGATGGATAATCTGTCTCTCGGTGGTTGCCGATGTTTTTGGATTGTACTATGCTTAACATCAGGCATAGTGCAGACACTATGTCGTGCTTCGATAAAAAAAAATGTGAGAGTATGTTAATATTTATCTATGAATCGCATTCAAACGGATGAACAAATTATAAGAAAATATACCATAAAAGCCAAAAGCATCGTAGGCATACGGGATAAGGCTTTTGATCTTTTTTTGCCCAGCGAAAAGCGAACCTGCTACTAACTGCTACCATATATTTCTGAGAGTAAAAACGTCATCTCTATCTCAATTTGAAATTCATAAAAAAAAATGAAATATCATACTCGAACAAAGGCGGATACAGGGGGTGATTTAAATGAGTCAAATTAAAAACGGCATTTCGGAACGAGTGTTGGCCGCCGACGGCTGAGTACCCCTTTAGCTTCCTTAATTACAGCTACTCTAATTAAAATTCCATTCGTTCGACTGGAAAAAAATGCCTTATCACCGTTGACTATCTCCTTTTACCGTCTCAGACACTCGTTACGTACTAATATACATATTTCATTACCAGCAGTCCACGAGTTCGTACATATTCTGTTAACATTTTATACATTTTAACGTTTGACTGCAATCTCACCTGATATTATGTATATATTTATTTAAATAGTCTGTCCATTTTTTTATATCATACGAGGCAAACAAATAGGCGGGTCACCTGATGTTAAGTGGGCACCACCGTCCATAGACACCAACAACACCAGAGGAGTCGCAAGGGTGAAAGGGAGGTGGGTCTCCAGCGCTCTCAGTGACCGAACGAAACGCAACAATGCAAGCACTGTTACTTCACGTGGGTGTTTCTGTTGGTCGGGTGGTACTACCCCGGACAAGCCGACACATTAATGCTGAAACCAGTTATAATTTCAGCGTGTCTCTACAACCTAAAATCATGCATATAAATCAAATTAAATAATATAAATATTAAGAAACATGCATTCAAAACTTTATAAAATCAAAACAATATAAATAATTGTAATTTCCAATAGCAAAGCCGCGTGCATAACTAATACTAATAAAATCAATACTAATAAATCGGGATGAGAGTACTGTTATAGGGATCTTAAAAAAATCCCTTTTTAAAAAAAGATTTATTTGATTAATTATATATTTATTATTTAAAGAAGAATGGTTCACATTATTTAACACTGAATTATTAGGATTTTGAGTGTTATGGACCGAGACTAGGAATGAACTACGACTGACTGGTTGGTAACATGGAGCGTGTTAGCACTCAGAAAGTGCTGACGCTAGGTACTGGGAAAGGTACTGGATAGGAAGGGGTAAGATCTGTGGTGTCGGAGAAAGGTCAGCATATAAGGGTACATGGTTAGGGTATAACAGTACGTATGTATTATTTAAAAATATTTTCACTTCTTACGTGAACAAATTCGCGACTTAAAAGTAACGTTGCTCCAAAGTAACTCATCCGCGCGGACGACGTCGCGGACAGAAGTTAGTTTGAATAATAATTTCACTATATCAAGTCATATGCAATAAGTATCTTACTCAAGAAACTCCTAATAGCAAGCGACTTTATCGTAAATAATGTGAACGTAACCTTAAAATAGTTTTATACAAACAAGCCACTTCAGGCCCCGAGTAGAATGGGGATCGAACAAATAAACGAGATGCCAATTATCCCAATTAGCCGGCCCCGTCTATATGTATACATAATCGTGCTTAGATTTCAGCTGGACCGTGAGACTACGAAGGGTGCGCGAAACCCCAGTATCTAGGGTGTACTCGTGGGAGATTTAATGAAAATAAACCCCCTATATAACTTCTCCGAGCCTCGGAAAAGGATTTATTACAAAACTGCTTATTAATATATTAAGAGAGGGGGATTTTTTTTTGTAAGAATTCACAGTTATTTCTTTATACCTTTCCAATCAACGTCCTCTCGGCCGGAAATTAGGCGTCGGCAAATATTTTTTGAACGTTCCTAGATAACTTTTTAGGTGAGGTTTAATTAATTTTATCCTACCTTTGATCATTTCCAATTAACGTCTAGAGTTATATACGAGTATATATTCTATTTCAATCCCCTTTTTCAACTTCCACGTTATAATTCCAAGTTTTCGTGTTCAAAGATTTTTCTGTTTTAATTTTTTTTTTAATTATTAATTATTTAATTTTTTAAATTATTTTTCTCTTTTTAATTTGATTTTTCTTCTATCTAACTAAAAAATGTTAAATAAGTTATGTTAAAATTTGCTTTATTTTAGATATAAGGTTTCTAATTTTTTTATATGTGAATTTATAATACATACTAGTGGGCGCCCAGTGGTCGACATTCGACCATAGTTAATTGATTTTTTAAAGTTTGTACTTTATTAAAGTTCTTTTGTCAAAGGGTATAACGTCTATAATCAAAGGTTTTTATCATGGTTACTCAGTTATTTGCCATTTTTCATGATCATTAATTATATAAGCATAATAAAAACTATGTGTACATGAAAATTGAAATTAAGTATACATTTGAAACAAAAAATGGATGGGAAACTCTAATGACGACATGAAGTCAAATGACATAAAATAAAAGCACTCCTGTCCTACTAAATTAACCTACAATATTTGACCAATCGATTTCTAAGGGCATATAAGGCATTCAAAGTCATTTTTGCTTCACGTATTAATATATAGATAAGAAATTTATAGAGATGTACCGTTGTGCGTACAGCACGCAATAACTACTTGATAGGTTTCAATCGATTCGCAATCAACTATGCATATTTCATAAAAATATATCCTTCCCTAAAATATGTTATTACTAAACTGTCACGATATGTTCATTTAAGAAAACCTATTAGAGTTTTAGGAAACTAAAATTTCTATAAATTGTTTTTTAATGCGATTGGAGGCAAACGAACAGACGAATCACTTGATGGTAAGTAATCAGTGCCATCCATGGACGTTTGTGACACAGATGTGTTATTGGCCTAAAGGTACTAACTACTACGTGATTAGCGAAGTGCGTTCCTTGGAGAAGTGGTGTAATCGGTGAGTTACCGAAGAAGAGAAGAAGTACACGAATGGTATTTAACAAAGAAATTTAGTCAGCAAGCATATTTTATTTTCGCCGGCGGTCCCTATTTTAACCGTAAACAAGTTCAATAATCATATTTTTGTAGTCCTGCCTCATCATTTCTGTGACCAACACTAGAGACTAATAAATCTCATAGCTCTAGGACTATATCAACGAAAATCCTCGTCATATTATATCTACTACAATATTTTACTAGTTATTTTATATGAAATAACGTTAATAATATATAAGTAAGCAGAGACGATATACATGTGTACTTTCTTTAGGGACAGAATCCTCTAACGAAGGATTTTTTCTACAGTTGTAGTAAAGTTTATGGAGGTCACACTTATCCCGTGGGACCCGACGACCACCATTAATCCCAGAGCTGAGATCAAACAGGACACAGAGCACTTGCGAAAACTTGTGATTTATATAGCCACTTTACTGACTGCGCTCGGCGTTGCGTGTAGTCATGTAAATGACACATAAAATATCTAGAAATGTAAAAGAAATGAAAGATATGTTAATTTTGACTTTATTTTGTCTGAGATGATCATTTCTACAGCATCTAGTAAGTCAGTGAAGCGATAATGGTTATAATAGTTAGAGATCTGTGTCTAAGCAACTATAGGTGTGTTCCAGTAGTTGCTCTTATTTATGCGCTAGGCGTATTTATCAGCTTAGACCACACTATTTAGCATTGGGTAGCATTGTGTTCATACGCCAATATCTAGAAAAAAAAAGTATAATTAGAATTGCTTTATTACCATCACAATTTACTTCGTACACTTTATAAGCCTTATTTAACGAATAACGATAGAAATGTTGAGCTAAAAAATGTAATATTAAAAATACCGAGCCAATATCACTTTGTTACGTAGTTGTCTATCGGCGAATATTCTCTCGGAGGAACCGAATTAGCTCGATCGCAATTTAGTTACGAAATTAAATTAGAATGATGTATCAGTGGAACCGTCAGTCGGAAAGTTCTCGCTCGAGTGAATTTTCATTGAAACTTTATCAATTTTCTGTACGAAACGCCGCCGGCCTCTGGTTCCAATCAATTACGGCGACGCTGTTGGCAACACTCGTCCCCGTCGAAGTTGCCATGTCGGAAAATTATAACTCGGACATCCAAATTTTTATATAAAACATCTGTTAGGAAATAACAGACTTCCGTGACTATCACATTCTTTTCGGATTATAACGAAATTCATTTAATATTTTCTTCGAAATACCCAAACACGAGATTACTATATCAGTCGTTTAATCGAGTCCTATCATTTACATACGCTGTTGGTCACACTCGTCGTAGTTGACTTGCCATGTAAGAAAAAAATATTTCAAATATGAATATAGAATTCTTTACGAATGATATGTGATATCCAGTCTTAGTTTTTCCTTGAAATAGTCGAATATAAAATTACTATGTCCATATTTCGATTTGGATCCCAGTAATAAAAATAATATTGTTGGCAACATTCTTTCCCAATTACATTTCAAATACTCAACTATAAAATATGACCATATTTTCGTTCCAATTAATACAACACAAGTCAGGCATAGTTTTTCCTTAAAATAATAAAAAATGAGACAACTGTGTCAATCTTTTTGATCTAAAATTTATTAAACAGTACCGTTTTCTTAAACAAGGTCAGGGGTAAGGTCTGAATCACTTTCTAAACTTTTATAACTAGTGAGCTCGGTGGACGTTGTTCCGCCCTGATAATAAAAAAATCTTGACAAACTATATACTTAAACCTTCCTCTTGAATCAATCTATATACTGGTCAAAACCGCATGAAAATCCGTTCAGTACTTTTTGAATTTATCACGAGCAGACAGACGTGGCAGAGAACTTTGTTTTATATATATACTATGTAATGATTATAATTTTGTTATTACTACCCATAATCATTTTACCGATTTAAATTACCCCTATCACAATTTACAGCTACTGCTTACTCTGCTTACTAATTAATATTCTGGTAACTTTTCTATTTGTCTGTAGATGTTTCGTCCAAATCAATGTGACAGTTTCCAAGATTATCTCTCATAAATAACAAACAACTTAATGTTATTTATTTATTCCTTTGCAATGTTTTATATCTTAACAATATATTTTATGAACAGAGAAACCAACATAAAATAAATGGAAAGCACAAATATACTTTTCTTTTTGTTATTCTGGAGAATGGGGCTATGCAGGTCTTGGTCCTGTATCACTGCGACCAGTAGTGATCTATTGTAATTGCCCCATATTACTAAAGCTCCCCGCCTAGTCCTATAGTATTTAAGAACTGCAGGACTTTTTTGGCTAAGAGCATCTGTACCTAATCCGGAAGCATTACATGCTTTCCCAGAATTGTAGGCTTTAGTGGATCACATTCGCACAAAAGGTGTTTGGGGGTCTCATCTGCATTATCACAGAATCTGCACTCTCTTGTGCTCTGGACATCAATGTTGTATAAGTGCTTTTTAAAATAACAGTGTCCAGTAAGTGCTCTCACTAAAACCCGTACTTGATTCCTACAGAGTGACTGGACCTTACCAGCATATCGCTGGTTAAATGCCCTGATGAGTTCTTTGGAATAGTTTTGTCCTGGCAAGTCATGCCAGAATATTTTAGCGTCTTGATTGTAATGGTTTCTAAGGGTCAAAAGAGCTAGGCTTTTGGGTATTCCACAGAACGGTTCTGGACCGATGTGTATTCCCATAGCCCCAGCCCTTGCAAGTTCATCAGCAACTTCGTTGCCACGAATGACTGCATGCCCCGGGACCCATCGCAAAATTAGTCTGTTTTTTTGTCCCAGACTGTTTAATACGGCCACGCAATTTGACACAAGTTTCGACTCAACTGACTCTAAAGCAAGTGCCAGTAAGGCGGCTTGACTGTCCGAGTGGATATAAATTGTATGATTAACGTAGTCTTTTTGCAGATTGATATGAGCGCACTCTAAAATAGCGTACACTTCTGCTTGAAAAATGGAGGCGAAACAACCAAAATTAGTATGATGCCTAAACTTGGGTCGCTACGCATAAATACTGCAGCCTACGTTAAGTCCCATTTTGGACCCATCAATATACCACAATAGGCTACCCGATTCCCACGTTATATCACTGTTAGTCCAGAAGTCCCGTGGCGGTATGTCTACTGTGTAGAATTTTGTAAAATTAGTTTTAGGTATTTTTATATCTGATATCATACCTAAAACTGGGGTTTCTATCACTGAGTCCAGTGTGGATCTCAAGGACAGGGATAGCCACTTCGCTCTTCCCTGTATGTATATTCTGTGTATTGTTGACCTGGCCACCTTTTATACATGTAGGTGAAGGGACAGAAGATTCAACACAGCTTCCAGAGCCGCTCCAGGGGAGCACGACATAACTCCTGTCGCTAAGATAGACGCTGTCCTTTGTACCGAAGCTAAACGGGTTCTAACAGTCAACTGGCTAATTTTACCGCTCCAGAGCACACAGGCGTACGTTATTGTGGGCCTGACTATTGCGGTATAAAACCATATGACCAGCGTGGGGTTTAAATCCCAGCGTTTACCAGCCAGTCGTCCGCATATAGCCATTGCTAATTTTGCTTTCGGAATTGAAGCATCAATCTGTTTGTTCCAAGTTAATTTTTGGTTTATAATTACTCCCAAGTACTTGGTCTCTGTTGAAAAGGTAATTGTCTTGCCATTTAATGTGAGGTGTGCTAATTTGTGGAGACGCCTTTTCTTTGTAAATAGTACCAATACTGTTTTGTCTGCATTGACTTTTAACTCGTTATCGTTGCACCATTTGTG
This sequence comes from Antheraea mylitta, assembly GCA_014332785.1. Lineage (NCBI taxonomy): Eukaryota > Metazoa > Arthropoda > Insecta > Lepidoptera > Saturniidae > Antheraea > Antheraea mylitta. Next base: position 3,778,032 of record JACEII010000033.1, read on the forward strand.
AATGGCAAGTAGTGCTTTCTGCATAAGGTACGAGATAATACTTTAACAGAAATTTCGGACAACTACCACCAGGACATCGGCATAGTCTTGGGTGTCTATCCTCAGTTCGTCCATCTTATGCAGAAGCTGAGGGCACCTTGAGGGTATCCCCTTGTGGTTACCATCTCATGATTTGTGCCATGTAGTGTCAATTTGACTGTTCGATTAGTAAGCATCGTTTGATCCACTTGGTGATAGTGGTATCTACTCTTTTGATCGCAAGGCCCCGAATCAAAATATTTATTGAGGTGTTATCAAAAGCACCCTCAATATCTAGAAATGCACATAGTGCAATTTGCTTGTCTTCCAATGGCTTTTCTATCTTGTCTGTCAGACATAGGAGGGCAGTTTCGGTAGGTTTACCTTTGCTATAGGCATGTTGGTTAGCGTGAATAGGACTAGTGACCAATATCACCTCCCTAATATATTTATCACATATTTTCTCCAGTATTTTGAGAAGAAAAGATGTAAGGCTTATGGGTCTGAAAGACTTCGGTAAAACATAGTCTTTCTTACCGGCCTTAGGTATAAATAGGACTCGTACTGTTGTCCATAGTTCAGGTATAAATCCCCATACAAGGCTAAGGCTTAACCTTGGAGGGCATTAATTCGTTTTGCGACATAGGACTCTCAGAGACTCAGACAAATATACTTTGCTTATAAAATCCCTTTTTTAGGCCATGTAATCTCTTTTTTATATTATATTATATAGGAGGTAAATGAACATGCGGGTCACCTCTTGTTAAGCGATCACCGCCGTCCATAGACACTAGCAACCCCAGAGGAGTCGCAAATGCGTTGCCAGCCTATGTTTGGGGGAATGGAGAGAAAAAGACAGGAGAGGGGCGGGGAGGGGAGATGGGAGGGTTGGGGAGGGCTGATGAGTCTCTGGCGCTCTCGCTGACCGAACGAAACGCAACAATGTGTGCACTTTTATTATACGTCGGTTTTCTGTGAGAGGGTGGTGCTACCCCTAATGAGCCGACCCATTCGGGCTAAAACCAATAATAGCTTCAGCGTGGCTCTACCACCTACAACTTGCCTGCTACCTGCTTCGCCTCTCCTGCGTACTACACCGCTAGCTTCAATTTAAGCATTGTGTGCAGTGCAAATAAAATAGTAGCTCTTACAACGTTAAAAATTGTATATTTAATGAAGCTGTCCTGATAATTTTCTTAGATAAAGACCAAGTATCTAAGAAGTAGATAATATAATTATCAAAACATATTTAGTAATTTTTGTGAGATATGCGCAAAAAGGCAGACCATTATCAATTTACATAGGTAACTGAAAATACAGGTTCTATTAATCATTAAAAATATAATAACATTTTAAATTTAAATAAATAAACATAATTTTAAACTATCGTTAGGATTCCGTGAACGGGTACAATATCGGCACGCTAAAGTATGTTACTGTGAAACTAGATCTTCAGTTTTAAATTGGCTTCATGTTGAAAATCCAGCGGACTTTATACGGGACATTTTCGACGTACCTAGTATTACAGTCCGGAGCCGGCCGCGGGAATAAAAGTTAAACAAATGTAGCGACCGCGGCAAGTTTTAATAAGATTCCTGCAAGCCCGGGGCGGAAAATGTTTGTAAGATCACTTGTGTGTTGTAGTGTGAAGGTGTATTAGAGAATATTTTTTACTTTCATATACTTAGAACTTGTATTTTTCTCTGTTTGTTTTCGGACCAATTTAACCCACAAACCTTCAAGAAACGTACCAAAATCTTTCTCAAAGGCCGTAACGCATCTGTGATGCCTCTCGTGTCGCAGGTTTCCTTTGGCGGCAGTGATTACTTACCATCAGATGACCCGTCTGTTTGTTTGCCTCTAAATGTATAGAAAAGATTACAACACATGCCAAATAAATAGATATACACATGTATATATATATGTACATAGTAAGAAAAATATTAACGTAATTTAGAATTTTAAAAAAATACGTATATTTATTTTCTCACGTATTTTTCAACGTCTATCCAAAGAGAATCGTGACAGAAACTTTTCAAATCTTAAACTTTATTCTTATATTCCCGGGATTTAAAAATCCCGTCGCGTTAAGTACAATTAGAAATGTAAGAACATTATCAGTTTCAAGTTTGTCACGGGAAAAGCTCAACAAAACTGTTGCCGGCCTTTTTGTACCACGGGCCGCGCGCGTCAAAAACTCCCGGAGATCGCTTAATCCCGGGGGTCGAGCTCCAATGGGGGGTCGACGGGGGGCGGGGTTAAAGTTTCCACCCACCTTTTTTGCCTTAACCTGATCACGTTGTCTGATGAGGTGACGTTTTTATAAGGCCGGCCTCTCGAGTCTATATTTTCCATCAGACAACCCGCGTTCGGCTCGGTTGAGAAACTTTACGGGATCGTGATTCGAGACACGTGCCCGAGCGTTTCATTTTGTTATTGTTCATTGTGTATTTAAATGCGATTATAATGTAGATATGTAAAAGTATAAAGGTATAAGTTATATTTTGTTTTAGTAGATTTCGCAGCGGAAGGGAAGTATTTTTTGGCATATGTAGGTCCATTTTTTTAGCAGTACGTGTAGCCTATATAAATAACAGCATTTTAATGTATGTTCCTTGAATTATACCTATTCCCAGTATTATTGACTATATTATAATGGAGACTAATCAATCTATACTAATATTACAAAGAGGTAAAGTTTGTCAGTTTGCGACACTAAACCTCGTCAATAGCTACGAAACAACAATAAAGAAACTGGGCTTAGTAATATACGAGAAAGTGTATTGAACTGATTTCTCTTATACATGTTTATATATTGATTAGCTTTTGCTCGTGACTTCGCTAGTGATAATATACCTACATTTCATCATCAGCCTGTAAGAGATCCAATGCAGGGCCATAGGCCTCCTCCCGAAGGAAGGTATGGGCGTAATCACTACGCCAACCTACAACCTAATAGCGATTTCAACAGAGTTTGTAATCCACAGTGCTATTTCCCACTTACATATCTCATATTTTATTATTTTAATGAACAACTATATCTGACTATATGTGATGATATTATTCGAAATGAAAATATATTAATATTTTATAGACGAGTGTTCGAAATGTAATCGCGAAAGAATGTTGCCAACAATATTATTCAAATTGTTGGAAACTAGATTGAAATATGGACGTAGTAATTTTATATTTGAATGTTTCATAGAAAAACTAAGATTTAATATTCGATATTATTCGTAAAGAAAAATCTTATTTTTACAGTAGTACTACAAGAAGGTTCAGTTTTCCTCGCGATGTTTTCCTTCATCGTCAGTCAATAGTGTTACCAATTTAAATTAGTAAACGCGTATTCCGATAAATCCATTGATACACGCCAGGGTTCGAACCTATGGACATCATATTGATATTCCACCGGAAAAACCACTGCACCACCACTAATTGTTTTACATTTCAATACCTACATTTGGATATCTCTCTTCTGGAAAAAAAGCGTGTCCTTTTCTGTGCCACTGACTTTATGTATATAGCTGTTAGTTTTCCTAATAAATAAATAAATAAAAATTTCATGATGACTAGGTAGTTAAGGTGTGAAAACATAACAGACAAACAAACTAACTTTCGCATTTAAAGAGAATAATTACACTCCTACGTCACGCAGGCGGCTCTGTATGTAATAAAGAATTAGTTTGCAGTAAAATTACGCGCTAAGCCTCTACTCGATTGTGTTCGAAAAGTTTTATATCGAGTAATTTATTCGAATTCATATAATCCCTACATTCGGAGGCTAGCGCTTAATTTGTTAAACTTTTTACGACTTTGTTTTCGAAGTTTCTTTTATTATTTTTTCTACCTTCATCGATGTATTTTACGTCAAAAGTTTTCAAAGGTATGCACGATTTTATTTGTAAATTACCCATACATTAGGCATGTCGAAGATTGTTATTTAGGTTCTACGCTTTTATTTATACTTACACTAGCAACTACCCGTGACATCGTCTCCATTAGATTACAGGATACCAGATTGGAGGTGGTAGAGTCATGCTAAAATTATAACTGGTTTCAGCAGGAACTGGTCGGCTCGCTCAGGGTAGTACCGCCCTCTCACAGAAACACCGACGTGAAGTAACAGTGCTTGCATTGTTGCATTTCGTTCAGTCAGTGAGAGCGCCGGAGACCCATCTCCTCTGCTCAGCCTTCTCCTCTTCTTTCCCCTTTCCCCTTTCCCTTTTCTCTCCCCATCCCCTTTTCCCAATTTTCCTCTATTCCCTCAAAACACAGGTTGACAACGCACTTGCGACTCCTCTTGTGTTGCTAGTGTCTATGGGCGATGGTGATCGCTTAACATCAGGTGACCCGCCTGTTCGTTTACCTCCTATATGGTATACAAAAAAAAAATGTATAGCTTAACTAGAATATGATTGAAAGTCTAATATTATGAATAGTATAAAATTCTTGTCAATGAAAAAGCACTTACTTGCGCCTACACTTAGAGTAATGGATCAGGCGGTGTTGGAGTTTAATAATCTTGGATATTATTATTAACGACACTCATTTATTTGATGCATTTGTAACTTAGTCGATAACGTTTTTTTTATGCCTGATGGTAAGCATAGTACAATCCAAGAACAGTGCCGACCACCGCGAGACAGATCATCCATCGTCGGTCGCCGCTGTCATGCCGGCCATAATGACGAAAGTCACCCGGTACTGGATATGCACAGGCTGATCCCGAAACGCGACGCGCAAAAGTGAGTTACTATGACGGGCTTTTTCGCCATGTACATGGTGGTTGCGACCCAGTCGGGCTGTATAACCCTACCACCCCGCTATCGCCAATGCCTCGTTCGTTAATCAGCAGGGTGCACCACGTGCAGGTGAGGTTGGCTTGGGTGTCTCAAGTCTTAAGATGTTACTCGACATCCCTTACACCCCAAAAACCGTTTCGGAAAAGAAATCATCGTACCATAGCAAAGTGATAGGGCATTTTCTGGCACACTCTAGTTGAGAATCTATTAATGTGTTCTACCATGTGCATTTGAGAGCCAGACTCCCTCTAGGATTAATATATTTACCATAGTCATTTAATATTAAATATGATTGTAGTCAATAGCTAAAACCTATAAGTATATAATACAGATACTAGTGGTCGTTAAGTAGTGTCGAAATAGTTCATCAATTATCTAAGTTTGAATATAAAGCGTCTCGTCTTATTATAGTTGTCCGGTGAAGCTGTTAAGACCTTGCTAGGTCAATAGCGTAGTCAGTTCGAGAAAGAAAAAGTCTCTTCTTATCGTGAAAACACAGTAGTTATATCGTGAACTTCTTACCACAGAGTGTCGTCAACATCCGCTCATACCTTAAATTCCATTTCACCTAACATTCCCACATAATAATAAATAAACAATAATAAATAATTACTAAACAGGAAAAAAAAGAAAATCGGTTGAAAAACAGAGAACAAAAAAGTCACAGAACTCTTTTATCTTCACCTTATACATACTCCTTATCTATGTATAATTTAATATAACCTTTGCATATTATGTGAAAATTTAATTTTACTTTATTATTTCTAACTTAGTAAAAAATATATAAATATGTTTACATATTGTAATGATCTATATACATGTATATATATACAACAAGATGATTATTGATTTTATATTGATTTAGTGGGTTAATAACGAAAAAATACATACAATTTTGTAAAAGTGAAAAAGCCTCTTACTGTTTTGTCTGCTGACAAGAAACCACTTTAAACAATTGTTAAACTTATTTAGAAGCAGACGTTGAAAGCTAACACGCAGTTGTACTACTAGAGAAACTAAATCTAAGTTTAAACTGTGTTATAACGACACATTACAACGAAACTGGTATAGTCAAATCTCCATAACGCAATATAACTCTATATAGTTTTACTGAAATGGAAACAGAAACACACGTGTCAATACTGTGTGAAATAAACCCGCTTTCAGTCGAACAAGACTCTAATATATTTAAAAAAACCGCTAGAAGGGCTTTATTGTTACTTATTAATAGTGCAAGGCTTTTTTTTAAATAGTTTTTGTTGCATTTATATTTCAGAGACAATACCACACATGATTATTATTTGAATTCAAAATTACTCGAATATGTAGGTAAATACTACATATGATAGTGAACCGATTTGTATTCTCACGAAAGACAACAAGTCTCTATGTTTGTCGATTTGTTCGTGAGTGTGCCTATAATTCAAAAACTGATTTGATTTACACGATATATATGTATATTCTTTTTAGGCTTTAATATACTTTTTATTGCATTAGGTGGTATATAAACCGAGTTATGATCTTAGAAATAAATTAAATTAAAATCTGATGACTGCCAGTAGCTTATGAGGCTACAGTATACAGTTGACCGAAACTAATAAATACCAACTAATGTACTATAGTAGATTTCACAATATAAATTATTAAGATAAATCAGCATTATAAAAAAATATCCTTCAAATACAAATTATAATGATCACTTTTATGTACCAAAAAAACTTAATATATTTACCACAACGTACAAAACGTCCAGTTTTATTGATCTAAATAATTTTATCATTATCATTGTTTCAACGATGAAATATTTAACCTTTATTGAATAAACTTTTTTAACATTAATTGTATAGTTCATGATAATGGACCTTTGGGCACAATTAGCCATTTTGGTTAAGTATGCAATTAAAAATCATAAATAATACCGTCGCACCGCAACGGTGTCATACACAACGACAAGCCGTATGTTTTCACAGCGGCAAGTTTCCAAGCTGCAATATAGTCGGCAGGTGTGCAACTTGAAATTGTTTCTCGGCGCCCAGTGTAAATATTAGTTAATTAAGTGCAAACCCGTAACAATACAAAACCAGCATACGATGTATGTATACGTTTGTAGGCCGTATGTACATGGAAATGGATACTGAAAATCAGGTTTAGTTAACCTAAACGGAATAATAGATTTGATTAGCGAACCTTTGACAACAATGTATTCATTCATGTCAAACATATGTACATAAAAAGACATATATTTCCAGAGGATATATCAAATGCTATCAACGCTTCCGAAACTAGAGCAAAAGCCAGTTTTTAACCGACGAAAAAAGCGGAGGAGGTTCTCGATTCGTCGCGTATGTATTTTTTTTAATGTATGATTACGCATAACTTTTTACAGTATGGTCCGATTTTAAAAATCCTCTTTTTATTGGAAAGGGTATACTCCGAATTTGGTCCCATTTAAATTTGGGAAAAAAAATCAACCCTAAGGGTATGAAAATCGAGAATGATTAATTATTCGCGCACTGATTATATCTATGACCGCGCATATCTTTAGACAGAATAGTCCGAATTTAATTTATATCCTTTGATTTGAAAGAGTATACCCAGAAGTTGGTCTCATATACATGTAAACATGAAAAAAGCAACCCCAGGGTAGGAAAAAAGGGCATGATTTATAATTCAGCTTCCGAGCTGGGTATTACAAATAAATGAAGTATGCAGTAATTAGTTAGATCATTGCCACAAAAAATTATAAAATAAAAACTTTTTGACAAAAAATTAAACCGCCAAAAAAACTGAAAAGCAAAAAATATTAAACCTTTTACTTTATTCATCTTAATAACTAAGTTAAACTAATATAAGTATACCTAAGAAATTTTGAGTCGGTGCCAAACAATCAATGAACAAAGATCACTAGATTACTTAAATTCACACAAATAACCAAATCAAATTAAAAATGCAATGCGAAATCTCCAGCGGTAACGTGTGTGCCCGTTCAGGTTGCTTCGTAAGCGCTCGGCATGCAAGGGGTGTATCACGCTGCGCCGCCGCCGCGCATCACGCTTTACGTAATTAATGAATTTGCTTGTTTGACGTCGACTTAAAATTTCCTAGGTATACTTACATTAGTTTAAGAACTTAGTTATTAAGATGAATAAAGTAAAAGGTTTATTATTTTTTGCTTTTCAGTTAAAAAGTTTTTATATAAAGATGTCACAAAAATAGTTTCAATAATATTTTTCATTGATGCAAAGATTGCGTGTTAGAGTCCGTCGTGATTTGGCGACATAGTTTTATGACTAATCTGCACGTGTGAATTTTTTAATAGTCATTGCGTCATGTGTTAGATATATCTGACAATGTGTATGTTAACGTTTAAAATATTCGCTTAAAGAGTGACAACGTAACAAATAAAACGTAACCTATATTTATATTATTAGTTAAGACTTCTGTGTGTTTGTTTTTGTGATTACTTTTCTCCTGAACTGCTTGGCCGATTTTAATAAAGGTAAAAAATTATACTTATACTTGGGTATTCCTTTGCTATATATGAGTCCGATAAGTAGGGCTATTGTCAAAAGGTACATATGTTCTTTATATTTTTAGAATATTTTTATAAATATCTTTAATTGATTCACTTTTTTTATTTAAACGGTATTAGGGCGGCAACGCACTTGTGACTCCCCCGGTGTTGCAAGTGTCTATGGACGGCGGTGATCACTTACCATCGGGTGAGCCATCTGTTCGTTTGCTTCCTATAAATTAAAAATATAAGGTAAATGGCATGTAAACATTTGCTTAAGTTTATGAATTTTAAAACGAAACTACCTAACCATACAGTTACGATACGTGTGTAAAAATTTAATGTCACCGGACAAATTTTATTTAGTGCCCTGAATTTACGACCCAGTTTTAGATTTTTTTGATACGAAAATATTGTTTTTATATGTTTTTTTATATGTACTCGTCGTATATATCGATAAACTCAATTTAACCCTTTCCCAGTTTTGATCGTAGATATTTAATAGTAGAAGGCTTTTACGGTGCCGTTCGTGTAGTAATAAAATGTTATGATTCTCGTGTAAGGAACCTTTTATATTGTTTTTTATTGTATCAAAGTTGCTGCATAGTGTCATATCTTACACAGTGCAATCCTAAAACAAAGACGATCAGCGAAACAATCAATCAACGTTCGCCACCTTCATGCCGGTCTGCACGCCTCTCTCAACTAATTATGTACTGCCTGATTCCAAAACTTAAAAAAAAATAAACATGTTACCGATTTGCCGGACTGTAAATTTAAGCACCACGTCCAGCGGATTTTTTTTTTGTCAAAAGGATATTATAGAGAGGATCAGTATGTGAACGATAGTGATGTCTGGAATTGACTCCTCTCTGTACATCCACTATAAGCTATTGTATGATATATTGGGAATATATGTAAAAAAAAAGTGTACCCAATCGAGTTTTTCAATCGAGTTACCGGTTCTTCTCGATGTTTGGGTTGTTTTCCGATCCAGAGGTAGTTTTTGACGTTCATAAGTGCCTTATTAGGGCCTAAACTGAATAAAGTATTATTGATTTTTTTTAACATTGCCGAAATTACCCTTTTCGACACCGAAAAGGAACCTAACTAAGCATATTATACTACAGTAAATTCCCATAGCGCTAGTTTTCACCAAGGCTCAAAATAATAATCTACTATTCAATAATTAAATTTTGTCTCTCCTTCACCACAACATAGGCTTAACTACACTAACTACTACTACACTACACTAACTACACTAACTATATTCTCAGACATACTGTTTTTGAAGTTAACATTCTTGTGAGGTGTAAGGGGTAACATCTTAAGACTTGAGACATCCAAGCCAACCTCACCTGCACGTGATGCACCCTGCTGAATAACGAACGAGGCAATGGCGACAGCGGGGTGGTAGGGTTTTACAGCCCGACTGGGTCGCAACCACCATGTATATGGCGAAAAAGCCCGTCATAGTGACTCGCTTCTGCGCGTCGCGTTTCGGGATCAGCCTGTGCATATCCAGTACCGGGTGACTTTCGTCATTATGGCCGGCATGACAGCGGCGACCGGCGATGGATAATCTGTCTCTCGGTGGTTGCCGATGTTTTTGGATTGTACTATGCTTACCATCAGGCATAGTGCAGTCACTTTGTCGTGCTACAATAAAAAAAAAACTTTGAAATTCTGATCCACAACTTATTTGTGTGACGAAAACTAGTGGATGTAAACACTGTATCAGGTAGAGTGCTGAAAACACTGGCTGTTGTCTAAACACCGAAGTTAAACAACGTCGCCTGCAGTCATTTTTTGCATGGGTAACCGATTAGGACCACCGCGTGACAATTTTTTTTTTTGTATTTTTTGAATGAAAATGCTTCTCTCTATTACAAACTTACACTTCTATCATATGTTTTTACGACACGCTCTGTATTTTTAGCTTCTTTCTAACTTTTTTAAGTACAGGTGCAGAAATACGACTACAGGACTGTGGTGACAAATTTTTAACTGTAGGCTTTAGCTAACTAGGCCAGCTTTTGAAAGCTAGTCCTACTATGAATAAAATGACTAAGAATGACATAAAAAAATTAATAAAGATATCTAATTTTATATCAGACAAATTTGTAAATCGTAGTCGTCTTAGCTTAAATACATTATACTTTCCTTCAGATTATATTTTTATTCTTGACTAGTATTTGCTAGCTTGTATTAATGTACATTTTTTTGTTAAATAAAAGAAACCTTATGCCTTTTTCCTTGCCCCTGCCAACGCGTATGCAAAATCTTTTTTTTCTCGAACTGACTATGCTATTGACCTACTAAGGTCTTAACAGCTTCACCGGACTATAAAATGCAAATGCAAAATTTAGTAATGATCAGTTCCATATTTAATGCGCTATAAAAAGAAACAAACAATTTGACAATCATATTTATAAGGTCAGTAAAATTGTCCATCGTGTATTAAAAAAAATATTAAGGCGATGTCAAGATTTAGAACTTAAACGTTTATAACTCATTTTGCTTCCTTTAGACTGTCCATAAAGGTTTTCCGGAGAGTTATCTTGTTTCAAAGAGTCATTCCGGCAGATAATATCTGAATAAGCTTCCGTTGAATCCTTTAAAGTAAATTCAATTTTATAAACTGGCTCCGTTTTGTAGCTTATATAGATGTTCGAATTGAGATTTGAAATCTTTTGATGCTTACATAGTAAGAGATAAATTTTGTACGTCTGTAGGAGGTAACATTTAGAACTACTGTTTCTATTCTGAAAATACTGTCGATTTCAGAAAGACACCTTCTTTCTGGATAAACATACTCTATAGGTATTTTTCTTTATTTATAAATCTTTATTAATTATTCTACTTGTCTTCTATATATATAATAAAAATGAAGTGTCTGTATGTAACAGCAAAATAAATTTTTTTCACTGATTAGGTACGAAAGTATACACGCTTCTGATAACAAAAATGCAATTTTTAAAATTTTTGTCGGTCTCTCTGTCTGTTTGTTCCGGGTAATCTCTGAAACAGCTGAACCGATTTTGACGGGAATTTCATCGGCAGATAGCTAAAATTACAGCGGGTGACATAGGCTACTTTAAATTAGACTAAGTGTTAACCGCGGCTTCGTCTGCAATGGTATCTCAAAAACGGTTGGACTAATTTTCACGAAACTTTCACCAACAGATAATGTGCATCATAATAAGTAGTTCAGTCTTTTTTAATTTAGACTAGCTGTTAACCGTGGCTTTGCCCGCAATGCTATCTCCAAAACAGATAGACTGATCTTAGCGAAACTTTCAGTTGCAGATAGCTGGCCTTATAAAAATTTATTCAAGCAATTTTAATTTATACTAGCTGTTAACCGTGGCTTCGCCCGTAATACTATCTCCAAAACAGTTACACCAATCTTCACGAGACTTTTACTGGTAGATAGTTGACCTTATAAAAAGTAATTCAGGCAATTTTAGTTTATACTAGCTGTTAACCGTGGCTTTACCGACAGAACTTCCTCCAAAAGGTTAGACCGATTTTCCGGTGGCTTTCACCTTACCTTATAAAAAATAATTGAGATTATTCTATTTTAGACTAGCCGTAACTTTATCTGTATGAAATTTAGCAAGATTTCAACTCATTCTTTATTTTTAATTAGAGAAATGATTCTCAACTAATTGTTTATAATTCGAAATTATAATTATTAGTAAATTTGAAGATAGAAGAGGTCCTTCTAATAAGATTTTAGACCATAAACATATTACGTAAAGAGGTCCATAATACAATTTCTTGCAAAACAGACAAGCATTTACTATTTTAAGTTATTGTTTCATTAATTCCTTACACAGTGTAAGTGAGCACAAAGATAGTTAGTTATATGGTGGGTTAAAATCCCAAATATGTTGCTGATGGTAAAACCTCACTAGGTACATTGTTAGTATTTATATATCTATTGTATATATTACATGCTACTGTAAGTGGCGTGCTTTCGTACTTAGAATTGTTTTTAAAGAGCATTTCTATAATTGTACATAGTCTCACAAGTTCATAATTTTTTAATACCATTTAAAAAAAGCTTGCGGAGCCGCGGGTACAGCTAGTATATAAAATAATTGTACTTGTTTGAAGTTATTCTATACATATTATAAAAATGTAAATTTAACATGTCTGTACCAATAGATTTTTGAAAAAAAATGTTTTTTTTTATATTTTGTTTTAGTCTGCAGACTCTTGGTCCACACCTTTTTTTGCTTATATGTAGTTTTTTTTTTTTAACGTAAAAATCGTATCCGTGAACATATATATATATATATACATTATTATTATTAGTAAAAAAAATGTTACAAGTGTCAATATATGTCTGTCTGTTTGTATAAACACTAGTCATTGCTAAAGTACTACGATCATGAAAAACCTTTGCAAGAAAAAAAAGCATATCTTAGAATAATACTTAGTCTTTGCGTTATTAAAATTGGTTCGGTATACCAAAAGATTTTGCATTTTTTACTTAACTATGAGTGAAAATTAGATAGATTTAAACATAATATATTCAGGTGACTTTATTACTGACTGTTTTGTAGTCACTGTTTTGTGCTCAGGTTCCACGTCGACGAAGTCGTGAGTACAGCTAGTTTATAATAAACTAGTGGGCTCGGCGAACGTCGTCCTGCCTTGATAATAAAAAAAACTAAGTTCACAGTACAATTGCAAATTTAAACTATTATTGAATCCACGTAAACAGTCTGAACACACATAAAAATGTCATCAAAATAGGTTCAGTCACATACACACGGACAGAAGAATTATATAAAAATATATGAATGCTATATCTACCCGCTCCGGTTTCATATGCGTGCAATGATGTTACTATGTTACGTATAATTTATACTTTATTTTTTTCGAAATGTCTACGCTATTGACCCAGAAAGGTCTTAACAGCTTCACCGGACTACTAAGGCGAGCGCTTAAGGCACTCAGCCGATTTCATTATGACATCCAGCTCAAGGGTGCACGGCACACCTGGGCTTGGCTGTTGCCTGTTGCATGCAAAATCGTGACCTATCTCAGCTAACCTAGCTAACTAACTATTCATATGTGTACGAGTTGTTGAAACGTATATGTGTACCAAGCATACACGCCTCAACAACTCCTCCATATATTTATTATCGGAAAATTGAGAGTTTTTCAGTTCTATAAGGGAAAAAAGTAAACCCTTCCACTTTCATGTGTAAGCGCGTAGGCGTGCACGTGTGTGGGGGTGATCGTGTAGTGTTGTAGCAGTGATGTATATTTGTGTGTCACCGTATCGCGCAAGCAACGCACTCAAGGGCTCCCTACCGAGGGATCGAACCTAGGCTTGAGCCGCTGCCGAGGGAGGCTTAATCGGGTGTATAATTTATACCAATATTATAAAGTAAAGGTAAAGTTTGTGAGTTTCTGATGTTGTTAAGTTGTATAGGGTAATCTTAGGAACTACTAGTCCGATTTGAATAATTCTTTCAGTGTTATATAGCTCATTCATCGAGAATGGTTGTAGGCTATATCATCACGCTAAGACCAATAGGAGCGGAGCACAGATGAAAAATGTTTCAAAAACGGGATGTTTTCCCTTTTGAGAACTGTTGCGTGTTAGTGTTCGTGTATCTAAGCCATGCGAACGAAGTCGCGGACAAAGGCTAGTGAAAATATAAACCAGATCAATTTCTTGCCGGTTCTTATCGATGACTGGGTTGTTTCCCGAACCGGTGGTAGTGGTAGTTTTTGACGTTCATAAGTGCCTTCTCAGGACCGAAATTGAATAAATAATTATTATTTTGATTTTGAACATACTAATCTCTATATGTATATATACAAATCGATCGGATTACTTCAAAAAGGAATCACCTATTTAACTAATTCTTCTTTTGTTGTCTTTGAGATCATCAGGGAAATTTTGTATAAAAAAAATAGAAAAATCGTAAGGATAAGTGAAAAAATTGAGTTAAATATCCCGAAATAAAAAAGTGAGTTAGACACAAGATATTAAGAAAACTTTCAAAAGCATCGATATAATTCAAAGATACAATAAGGCGCGCAAAAAGAACGCAAATAGGAGTAGTAGTCGTTTTAAATTAATGTTCTGACAGATATTCGGTTATTAATTTTTAGTTATAAACGAAGATATTAATGTTTGTTAAATTTCTAACTTCACATTTTAATTTGAAAAAGTTTGATTCTTAAAGAAATAAATAAAAAAAAAAAACATGTCAAATCGTTCTAAAACTTCCTCAATTGTAATATTTATTCTGAGCATAGATTTTTATCTCGGAGTCGTGTATGTAATCATATCACATTGTTCTGTGACCCGTAAACCCGAGTAAGGAATTATATATAACGGATATATTATATACATTTCTAGTCTCAAAGGAAAACATCAAAGAGAAATGAAAGGATGTGAACGTAACGTATACCTACCAATTATTTTCTCTCGGTGTAATATCACACCCGGCGCTCGAATCGAGGCAATTTATGTCCCATAATTGGCTGTCAGCTAATCAATGCGTGAAATAATGTCTTGTACGGTACAAACGAAACGAGGGGTGCCGCGTTATACCGCTATAAGAGTCGTAGAAGCGGCAATGACGAAATTTAAAAGGCAACACCGATATTTGCTACTATTTGTCTAGTAGTCAAAAATATATATCTTCTATACTTATCTATACTAATATTATAAAGAGGTAAAGTTTGTGAGTTTGTGACGTTGTGACTTGTAGGGGGTAATCTCAGGAACTGCTGGTCCGATTTGAATAATTATTTCAGTGTTATATACCTCATTCATCGAGAATGGTTATAGGTTAATATCATCACGCTAAGACCAATAGGAGCGGAGCACAGATGAAAAATGTTTCAAAAACGGGATGTTTTCCCTTTTGAGAACTGCTGGGTGTTAGTGTATTTAAACCACGCGAACGAAGTCGCGGGCAGAGGCTAGTTTACAATAAGTATGTAAATCTTACATGTCTGTACTTTGAGGTATTTGTGAAAAAAAATGTTGCAGATGTTTAGGAATAAATAGTAAAATATATTTCAATCATTTTTAGAAATGTCTCTCTGTCTATTTGTTTGAACACGCATCTCTGCTAATTTACCGCTTTCCCAATAAAACCATAAAATATATCCAAGAGTAATATTTAGTAATTTTTTTCATTACATCGTTTTATTCTATATAAAATTATTGTAATTTTAATGACGACGCGACTTAAGTACGAGAGTAAAGTAAATAAGTTTTTTTTTTCGAAATGAAAACGCTGTTGACCTGGAATGGTCTTCACAGCTTCACCGAACTATTGAGGCGAGCGCTGAAGGCACTCAACCGATTTGGAATGTTTAGGCGACTAACTCAAGGGTGCACGGCACACCTCGGCTTGGGCCGTCACCTGTTTTGTGCAAAAATCGCGACCTATCTGAGATAACCTAAGTTAAGCTATCTATATATACGTATATGAATTATTGAAACATGCATGTGCAGCAAGCATGCGTGCCTCAACAACTCCTAAATGTATTTTGTATCGGAAAAATTCCTCAAAACTATATAGGACAGGATAGGATAAGGAGAGTAAATAAGTAAATGGAATTAATACATTCAAATGATTTTAATAATCATTGTTTTTGTTACATAAGATTCATCGCGAGGTCGCGGGAACAAATGGTTGATAATATATTTCATAATTCATTAATGTTTTAGTTTCCAATAGTAATAAGGTTTTTTTACCAAAAAGGCTATAAACAATGTACACTAGCTTTTAACCGCTACATAGACAGCGCGGAATTTTGCAAAACAATTCTCCTTTAGTGCAACGCGTTCGGTGTCCGCAGTACTTATTGAGCGTGTTATATTTGCGCGGAATTCTTTTTTTTTTAGTTATTTTTCTTTTGGCGCTTTCAGGAAAAGGGGAAAGGGCGATTTTAGGGATACTTTCTTGTAAAAAAAGGCAACCCTAATTCAATGAGGGCCCTCGCGGGTTTTCTGTGTTAATATTATATCCGTTGCAGCGAGGCGAGGTCGCTCCCGGGGCGTCGTGGTACGTTGTGCCGGCAGGAAAACATTGCGGGGAGGAAATTACGTTTCCGCGGCACATATACCGGTCCCGGCGAAGGTCGACTGGTGTTCCTAATTTGCTGAATAATTGCCGACACGACGGTGACACGTCACCGAGCCGCGGGTTAGGGATGAGCTACAGGTGACTGTTGCCTACATCAAAAAGAGGTGATTTTTATAGTATACTAAGTGATTCCCGCCTGCTCCGTCGGTCGTTAAAAGAAGGTCAAAGTTAATACAAAATATAAGTAACTTAGATATATAAAATTAATATAAAATTTCACATCGAACACCTATACGTTCAGTAATTTTGATGTGATTGAACCTTAAAACAACTCTATTTTTATTACATACATGACAAACGTAGGATTTAAAAAGGCTACATTGTTTTTTTATATCGTACTTTTTTAAATCTTTAATTAAGATTGTTTCAAATTATCTCCAAATAGTTTTTAAGGTTTTGAGCGCCAAATACTAATATGCTTTAATGACTTGAGATTATGAATTCTTAAAAGGCTAATATAATACAATAAAACACTAACCAATAATATTATAAAAATGATCGCAAATAAATGTATGTTACCATTTATATTGAGTAAATCTGTGGTGAAAACATACTGACACATAAATATCAATTTACGATCTTAAATCACAACGTAACTTAACAACACTTAAGATTCTGGTAAAACGCTAAGAAGTAAAGTATGAAAAATATCTTCCAAAAACATTTGTTGATACATATTCCCATATATATGTATGTACGTATACGTATGTATGTAATAGATTCGTATATAGTATATAAATGAATTTCAGTGCGCGCGTTCCGACGTTTTTGTCGCGAATATTATTGAAATCAGAATAGCTTACGCGGTAGGCGCCCATAAATTACGTTCAGGGGCGGCCTGCTTTGAATAATACCCGTTTTAGTTTTTTTTCATTCGTGACTCTTGATCCGAGGGTTCCCGTTTGTTTATATCGAATTTATGTACACGTATATTTTCGTTAATAATGAAATTAGTTTTTAGTAGCATTAGTAAATAAAACCTTTTGTAGAGAGATAAAAAAAAAGATGTGGCTATTCTATTTCTAATAAAAGTAAATGTTTATTATTATATTAAATTTTTGATTTAAGCCATATAAGTTTATTCAGAATGTCTTGCTTCAAATTGAGTACAAATTATTATTTATGAACTAAATGAGACAGCACGCACATTTATCACGTCACTAAACCATAACAGACTAACTCTTCAAGGCGGAACGAAACACTGGTTAAGTTGTGTGGCGTTCAAATGAAAATTAATGAAATTCCCCAGGCGTCGGTCGGTTTACAAAGCCGTTGTCCGCGAGTTCACAACGTTGAATTATGTACTGTGGAAATTGCACGTGTTACGATTCGCGTCGGCTACGGTCCGTAGAGTCGACCGCGCACGGTACTCTCTCGCCTAAAGACGTAACAAACTTCCATAACTAACAGATTTACTCGGTTTTGTTCTAGCTAGTTTACTTTTCATATCATCAGTCATAAGTTAGGTGCAAGTCAAAAGTCCGTTAAATGCCTTGTGATTAGTGATCACACCCTCTACAAAATTATCAAACGATTTGATAGCAGACTCTTTCCCCATCAAATCCAGAAGTATAAAGTTACAAAGCATTATATGCCGTAATCTCTTCGTGCTAGAGCTGGGGCATTCTTGAAGCAGATGTTAAAAAAAAAATGCACAGATGAGTTATCGCAATGGCAGGTGTTATGATCAATAATTTTAAAACAATGACATTATTGCTTATCTGTCTAGTTAATATTTGTGTCATGTGGATAGAAACGCAAATAGATGTACGCAATTTTATAATATCCTCCAATTTGGGTAAACGTGTAAATAGTGTAATTTGGGGTGTAAGGGGTGTCAAATAACATCATAAGACTTGAGACACCCAAGCCAACCTCACCTGCACGCGGTGCACCCTGCTAAGCAACGAACGAGGCAATGGCGAAAGCGGGGTGGTAGGGTTTTACAGCCTGACTGGGTCGCAACCACCATGTATATGGCGAAAAAGCTCGTAATAGTGATTCGCTTCTGCGGGTCGCGTTTCGGGATCAGCCTGTGCATATCCAGCTTTTTGCAGGCCGGCATGATAGTGGCAACCGGCGATGGATAGTGTGTCAATCGGTGGTCGCTATTATTTTTGGATTGCACTGTGTTTACCATCAGGCATAGAGCAGTCATTTTGCCGTGCTACAATAAAAAAAAATGCTACGGAAAAGCAAATTTTAATATATAAACTGCCCAAGCCCTGTGAAGTTTACCACAGTTTTCGCGCTTGGCGAAACTCATCGAAAAGAATTCGTTGATTATTCATGGAATATATGTAGCCAGCAATGGATAATATTAAATATGAGTAAATCGTAGGAAGTTTGAAGGTAGCACCAGTTACAAAGAATTTGAGGAGTAATAGGTGAGTATAGTATGGGTATGTTATGAGGAGAGATGAAAACCATATACCTAGGAAAGTTTTAAGTATAATGGTGGATGCATATAGGAGTAGAGGAAGACCGAATTTATTATGTGTGAATATTGATATGACATATAATACGGGAGAGTGAAAAATAAAAACATATTGTACCGACCCTACATGTTGTTAGTAGTTTTAAGACAAAATCGCGTCACCATCGGAATAAATTTGAAACTCCTTGTGTGAAAAAAAGCAAAACATCTTCACGATTTTGATTAGCCCTTTTGTTTTTAGCGTTAGTACCGAAGGGTCGATGTCTGTAAACGTCCTCCTATTCGTGACGTCGTCGATTTGCCGTGTTCAATGGTAACAAAAAAAAATCTCGTCAATTTATGTTCACGTAATCGTGCCACTGCGGATAATTCGCAACGGGTCGCCGAGAACCGCATTGTGTTCTCGTTTTGTTTGATAATAAAAACGCAACGGGACTTTAAAATTGTTGTTTTTATTCCTGTGTATCTTTGTATACGTTTTCTAATTATTAACCCTTAAAATGCAACTTACATCCATAATATAATAAGCAAATTTTGAAACATTTTAAGCGCTCACTTAATTTTTTTGAATTGCGGTTTAATGGGGCTCGTAAAACATGATAAACTAACATCTTAGTAAGGAGGAAGGGAGGAAGAGAGGGGGAAGATAAGGCGAGATTGGCCTCCGGTGCTCTCACTGACCGAACGAAACGCAACAATGTAAGCACTGTTACTTCACGTCGATTTTCTGTGTGTCGGGTGGTACTACCCCGGGCGAGCCGACCCATACATGCTGAAACCACTAATGTCTTCAGCTTGGCTCTACCACCTAACAAAAGCTTAGACATCGGAATAACAAAGAGATTGCAAATGTATACAGACAAATGTTTAAATTGGGCAAAACATAACGATAAGTATTAAGTAAGTTTGAAAAAAACTTGCATCCAAGAGTTATTTCAGTGCGCATTGCATAAACCGTTGGATATTCACGATAACAATGTACGACGTAATTATTTATAAAATTATAAATAAAACCACGGGCGACTGCTAGTTCATTATATTTTCGTTCTCCTGTATCGATAATTATAATATTAAAATGAAAACGTTTACCTTTTCCGTACCAAAAACTATGGAAGACAAATTGTATTTTCGTCTTTAACAAATAAAACTACAGATAGACCGAATAAACAAATAAATGTTTGGCACGGGAACAATACTATCAAGATTTTGGCTTCCGACTCCCACTAGAAAGTATTAACGGGGGAATTATGATAATGGAATTAATATTAGCGACAGTGGCGGAACCATATATCCTAAAGCTGTATGCATACTGGACAGAAAGAAAATCGTTGAAATTCCAAACGAAAACAATTCCACGTAACTCGTACCGGCGCGGCGCGGTGTAATAAAAGAACATTTTTGAAGTCTTTATAAAATAATACTCTCTTTAAGTCGTAAAATTAAGTAAATTACGCCGAATGTTTGTTTTTCATGACTCGTTATTATTGTCTGTTTACGAACGGAGTCTCTTAAAAGCGAATAAACGTAAAAATAAATACTTTTGTCGTGGAGTCGCGTATCGTTGCTTCGACCGAAAGCTTCGTAAGAGTCGTAAAATTGTTTTACGGCTACATACGTTGACGTATCTAAAACCAAGGTTACAGTGTGATGCGAATGTTTTTTTTTTTTACACTACGTTACTCGATATCTTCAATACATTCGGATTTTATATAAACCGACTTTTTTATATTTTTGATCATTTATTAGAGCATCTTGGAAGTAAAGTCTTTCTATATTCCGTCACGGCAAATGGCATTACGCTATCTTATGCCAACATGATGACTTTCTTATATGGGTTCATGCATACACTCTATACTTCATTGTTCTTCTATGTCACTGCATACTATTCATATCAGATTACAGTATACTTGACACAGTTTTAATTGTAAATTCAAATAAACCCATAAACTGTATACATCTATTAGGCTTCTCGTGACGGCCAACTTTTTTTATAATAAATAGCACGAAACCTGGTGTGTGACATTTGCAATCCAATCCAGCATTATTTCAAAATCTTACCGTACATAAGTCCCTTTGTAACTCTTTGCTTACCCATTCATTACTTTTTAAACGTCTAAACCTTTAACCACTTAATAACATTTAAAGTAACCTAAACGTTTACTTATTAAACTCTTACTGCCAAAAGCTTCTAGATATGTTATTTATCTAAATTAACCAATACAATGCAGTAGAGGAACGTTTAGAATTACCGCAACAATTTCAATAGTGCCATAAATCATACTTTTATACTAAAGTGAAGGTGACCGCTACTACGTGACAAAGTAAACTAAATATGTCAAATGAGACACGCAAAACATCAATATTAATAGAAACTGATGATTTTATCATTTCAATAATAAACATTATTTTAAAAAGGCACTGCCATATATATTTATATACCAGCTTCTGCCCGCGACTTCGTCCTCGTGGATTAGTTACTTTGGACAAAGTAGCGGAAGCTCTCATGAGGACAAAAAAAAACGCTTTTGATTCATTGGTGCTACTCTTCTCTCGTACTTAACTCGAGCGGTCATTCAAATTACAATAACTTTTAGTACAGTAGACTGATTTAAATAAAACAAAAATTACATTATTCTCTAGGTTATGCTTTATTTATTTATTCTACTTTAATAGTAATCCGTGTTCACACAAAACACAGAGACAGACAGACAAACATGGCTAAAAATGATCAAAATGTATTACTTATGATTACAGATGTAACTGTTGTATGTGTGACACGAGTGATACAGCAGTTAACTGGAAGACTGCACTAACTTTATAAAGAGCGACAGTGAGAGAATTACATATTTATAGTAATAGTTTTTTCTCGTGACTTCGTTTGCCTTAATGTAAATGAACAAACTATACGAGTACATTATTTTTGTTGAAAAGTATCCTACATTCTTTTATTTACCGCTGACAATAAGTAAGCAATATTTCATGGTTATCGGTTTAGTATTTGAGTATTTCTCTTTGTATTAGGTTTAAGAAACTGTGTTTAATCTTACAATTTAAAATTAAATATTCTGTAAATTATATACTTAAAATTAAACAGCTCACATAGTTGAAATGGTGAATGGAAAATATAACTTATAAAAACAAAAACTCAATTGAAAAAAAAAAAACAATACTAATACTATCTGTTAATTCTTTGTCTGTCTGAGTACTAACTTATAAGTAAAAATGTTCACTTCTCAGTAAGATTTTTCAAACATTTTCTATTACATAAATCTTGTCCTGACAATTAAGAACACTACACAAAGAATCATCCAAATAGAAGTGCCTTTCTGATGTAATGTACTTACATTCGGCAATTCATTATTATTTATATAGATAAATTTATTTTAATTGTTTCTAAGTCAAAGTATACTAAGCCGCTTTGAGCGATTAAAAAAAATGATAAAGGAAAACTAACGAGTTCGCGTGACTCATCAAAATAGGAGTGCACCCTTTGTGAAATAATGTGCAAAACACTTGGCGATATTTTTTTATTTATAGATAAATTGATTATAATGTTTTTTTAGTCAAAATTTATTGAGTCGAGATGAGCAATTAAAAAATATATGATAGAGAAGAAACATGGGTATGCGTCACCAACGATCTCGACATGCTCGTGACTTATCGCGCTGGCGCCAAACTAGCAACGCGTAGTTTAGTTTCCTGCGATCATATAATATTGGTATTCTGTATGGAGCTTGTTTAAATATCTCATATATTTGAATAAGTAATAAACTATATTAAAATGTATACAATTATTGCTCCGAAGACCAATAGATGTGAAGACACGACTAATAATTTAAATTTACAAATTATGAAATGGAAAAATATCTGTTTATTATTGATTTAAAAATACAAAAAATCACACTTATTCCATTGTTTTGAGATTTTAGTTCTGTTGGCAATACCTTTGACTGCCTCGACTTAATTTTACTTACTAAAGTTTCACAGTCCTGTGTAAAATATATTCCAGATATAGGTATTCATTATTTGAAAAATATTATTAAAAACATAACTTTATCTGTACTAAATTATAAAAAGGTAAAGTTTGTGACACTGTAGAGGGTAATATCAGGAACTACTAGTTCGATTTGAAAAAATCTTTCAATGTTATATAGCTCATTTATCGGTAAAGATTATAGGCTATATATCACCACGCTAAAACTAATAGGAGCGGGGCACCAATGAGAAATGTTTCAAAATTGTGATTTTTTTCTCTTGAGATCTTCCGCTGCGTGTTAGCGTAACGCAGTGTCCTACGTGAGCGATTTACTTGCGAGCGCGAAGCGATGAGGCGCAGCGCGAAAAAAAAAGAAACAGGCGACATGTATTGAAGTGTCCTACGTGACCAACACAGATGCGGAGTGGGAACGGCGCGGCGCGAAACGAAGCGAACGCGATAAGTTGGTTTGATATTTTCGCGCGAATGTGATGTGGCGACGGTTGCCCGAGTCGACTGCGTTGACTGATATGGATGCTACTAGCGATTCGCTCGCACGTAAGAAAAAATCGCCGTTTCGCACCGCATCGCTTAGAATTCGCATGTCACCGCATCGAATCGCTTCGCAATTGTGTTCGCATTGAATCGCCTACTTAGGACATAGCCTTAGCACAAAGTAACTATTTCGACGCGGACGAAGTCGCGGGCAGAGACTAGTATCGTTTATAACAAGGTCCTACATCTCACAACACCTCATCCGACAAACTAGAAGTTGTATTATTACATCTTTGTATTAGGCGTAAAAGAGAAATGCAATTAGTGAGAAGTATCCAACATGCTTTAAACAAGCGATTAGTAAACAGAGCTCGTGTTGCCTACGTTTTTGTACCGGCCTAACTCGACTATACCCACAACGTCGACTCCCGCTATAACGTTGACCACAAATACACAATCAAATTAACCAAATTACAGCTTTTTAGATTGGATGTGTGCGATAGCTGAAGATTGTTATTGTAATGTGATTCCGAGGACGCAATGTCTCAGCACATATGTACCTAACTATAAAATAGCCTTTCGAATACCTAAAATAACAGAGAAGTTTATATTAAACGATTTATCAGTTAATTGCGGTTGTTTTGGAATTTAAAACTTTTTCACACGCGTTGAGCGATATTGTTTGCCAGGAGATAAATTCATAATTTCGCGTCATGACACGCTAGTACTTCTTCTTCTTTAATTTATGGCACCGTGTGTAAGCAATATACAATTCCGCCAATGTCATGTAGATACAGAGTGTGCGCTGTCTTTGCCAGATAGTGTCATAAACGAAGGGAACCGAGTTAAAAAATGTAATTCAAAAACGAAGATAATCAATTTTGTATTGAAACCGAGTTATTGTGTTTCCTACAGATATATATAAAGGCAAGCTTTTAGATATGTTTCGATTAAGAAATAGGCAATCTGATTAAAGTTTAATTTTGTTAATTTTAATAAGTAATGACAATACATGTAAAATTAAAGGGTTTTGTTTCTCTACCTTATCAAACTGAAATACTTTAGAAAATTATCTGATACGAAATATATACAAAAGTTGTTGAGATATATATGCTTGGTACACATATATGTTCCAACAACTCATATATGTATGAGCAGTTAGCTTAGGTCAGCTCAGATAGGTCGCGAATTGCACGTATCAGGCAACAACCCAAGCCGAGGTATGCCGTGCACCCTTGAGCTAGTTGTCAAAGAAATCGGCTGAGTGCCCTAAGCGCTCGCCTTAGTAGTCCGGTGAAGCTGTTAAGACCTTGCTGGGTCAATAGCGTAGTCACTTCGAGAAAAAAAAAGTGATATTTTAAGTTTTCCATTACCAAAAAACAAATGTGAAAGAAAAATCAACAAAAACCAAACAACAATAAAAATAGTAGACTCATCATATTAGATTTTAAATACGGCTTCTACGCAGCTTTATTTTAATCGCTCGACTCTGTCTGCCAACTGGTCACATGTAAACACTTACTTACAAAACTCACAACATTTCAATTCTTGCATCCCTTTATGTCAAGGTTTCATAAAAATAATGATATTATGTAACGTCTAATCGTCACTAGTATTTATGACACATTATTTTTCATTTTTGTTTTTATCCTTGTTGAAGCAACATGATGCATGAAAACATGCATGATGTATTATTATCTGTTTTCACACATACCCGTTTCAAAATCAGGAACATTAACACTACAAGTTACCTGACATTAGGGATTTGAAATCGTCACAACCGCGAGAACCACTCTAGATACCAAATCCCACTTGAGTTTATATCAAAAGTCGAGTTCCGCCCGCTCGGCTCACTATTCGATCATGGTACAATCTTAGACGTGGCTATTCGATCATACTTTCATCGTTAATCAATATTTTATACTAGCCCCTGCCCGTGACTTTGCCCGCGTAGTAATAGTTACTTTGGAATAACGCTATCATGCAGCGGAACTTTTTAAAAGGAAAAAAAAAGAACGATTTTGAAACATTTTTTATTGGTGCTCCGCTCTTATTGGTATTAGCGTGATAATATATAGCCTATAGCCATCCTCCATAAATGAGTTACATAACACTGGAAGATTTTTTTTAATCGGACCAGTAGTTCCTGACATTACCCTCTACAAAGGCATAAGCTCACAACATCACAAACTCACAAAATTTACCTCTTTATAATAACAGTATAGATGAATGAAGTTTCATTTGTAACTAACTATTTGATCACATTTCATACGTTCTAAATCTAAGGTTAATTGAGATTTGTGTTTTAATAAATATTGATTTTAAGGGTGTATTTTTATATCTTTCCAACGCGCACGACGTAATTCTTTATTAAGTTATTTGATTAACAAATTTAATAATATCTGTTACACGAGAATGACTTGTGTAAACTCCATTACGTATAAAAGAAAAACAATGAAAAACGAATCAGTTTACACGACTCCAGTTCCGTTTTACCCAAATTTAATAAGTACAATATACAATACGAATAAATAAATAAAAAAGCTTTTCCGTAGAACGCCTGCGGTTACATATTTCATTATGGCGCGCGGATATGTTATACCTTTTGTTGCTATTCGTTTCGGTTCAGGCGTTATTTTTTTTCGTGAATGTTAACACCTTATATTTCACATTAATTGTACTAAGCTTACCGTTATCTCGACATTCGTAACAGGTGGTATGAATTTAGATTTCGCTTTTATAGCTTGTTAAAGTATGTGTTACAAAAATAAACATATACGTGTGCCCATAGGTGTGTTATAATAAATTATGAGATACATATTGAGGGTTCAGATGTTTATACTGAAGTTATGTTTGTGATATATGGGGAGCTTGGGAGATCGAATTTAATAAAAAAAAGAGTTTATGGTAGATTACATTCTTATAAATCACAAAAGAGGTTTATTCGTTGGTACGAAATAAAACCTTTTTTCACCACTTCATATTACTGTTTTTTTTAACTTTATCTTTGGCAATCAATTTTTCAGATTATTACTGCCATTTTTGCGTGGTCAATAATATTACAAGCGTCGTGCGATCACTACAATATTGCGTCGTGTGAATCAATATTCTAACAAGATGGTAGATCCCTTGTAAGAACCTTCCAGCGAGCTTTTGTGGCATCTCAGAATTTCATGCTCCGTGGTATTATTTTCCATTCACTTCACTTATACACAATAAACTAACTATATTACGTAAAACACCACCAAATTTACAAAATATAGAGTCAAATAACACAAGATTTTGGATAAAATATAAAATCCACTACATTACAGACTAAAATTCCGCCAAAAAACTCAATATTACTATTATAGACTCAGCCATCTTAAGTGTAACTGGCTTTTCTGTGATAGTTTAAAGAATTATATGCTCTTTTATATGAAATCGTTTTAACATTTGCCACCCTAAATATTTATTGTCCCAATTTTATGATTCCCTCTTTCTATATACTTATATAAAGGGCCCGTTTTGACCCAGTCGGTAAGACGTTTGACTTGAAGACATCGGTTTCCGCTAAACTTCAAAATCATTTTAATGTAATTTTAATGATTCGGTAATAACGATTTCGATGATGATGTGTAAATTCTAGAATTTGATTAACGACAAAACAAAAGCTGAACATCGCAACAATTTTAAACGTAACTAAAAATATGGAAAATCAGTAGACTACAAGTGCTCGAAAGGAATAAGTGCAAAATCAAAAAAAGACATAAACAGAGAGATATGAGAACATGTCAAAAATATGGTTAAATCGGACAGGACGCTGACCCGTCGTGTTTAAAAGCAAACATTCGTTGCGTGCGTGCCCGTGTGTGTGTTTGTTCGTGTGATAGTGTCAGGTGGGATGAGGCGGGGGGCGAGTGTGCCCCCGCGCCTCTTATCAGGAGATAAGGCGCCGTGGCCGCGCGCGCCTACGACAAACGGTGTCGATTCTCCAGCGTGACGAGGCTGCTCGGCAGAAGCCGGCCGCCGCCCGTAATGCTGCACACTCTGAACGCACTCGCCGGCAAGATATCGCCGGGCGGCGGCCTCGACTCGAACGCGAACAGGACAACACATCCGAACAGGAACCACAAGACTTCATCACCGTCGTCACCTTACACCAAACCGAAGTAAGTGCCACATTGTTCTCGACTCGAACCGTCCTCGATTCTTAAACGAGGCCTATACATATAGTTGTATGTAATCTTTCTAGATTTGAATTTTTCCATCCTTTCATGGTATAACTCCAGTTCATACTTCACCATTTTTGTCAGTAGCGGTCGTATTTACTGGAATAGAAAACATAAGTGTTTGAAGAACATTATCAATATTATTTATTATTGCATTATTTACCACTCGATAGCGTGTCTTAATTACTTTTATTGTTAAATGATTATGTCGAGAAATTAACAGGTTTTTGTCGATTGTCATCAATAATAATAGTACTGGTATTTAGCTTCTTATTTAAGTAACATAGAATATATAATATTGTAGATAAGAATATCAAAACATATCTGATCTCTACCTATTACCATTACCTATATATTATTTATTCTTTGAACTGGAAACAAAGAAGGTTTACAAGCCAATAGAATGTTTTTAATCCACTATTTAACTTAACCTAACAGTAAGGACAGTGTATATAGTTATCGCCTTCTTGAAATGCCTTTGATTGAAGTGGAAATAAAAAGGAGTTTACAGTACATGATTAATCTTCTCTTTATTACCGTTTGAACGCTATAAATAATAAACCGATATCAAAATCGATGGCGGCTATCTGTTTAATCTCGTCCTCAAACACGTGACATAAGAATACAGTTATGAAAATTAAGCCACGAGCGTCCCTTAAAAAGGTATTAAATGTCTCATATACACAATATACATATTTCATAGGATTCGTTAGCATCAAAATTATTGTAATATATATAGAGAAAGATAGACCGTTTTGTTATCTTTTACGTATTCTGCGCACGCGCATCAACTATATCTACATTGAACTCGAATCTAAGTATAGGATGGTCGATCTCGAAAACGTGTAACGTCGAAACTAGATAATGTTACGCGTTTTATCGAAATTAACGTAACAGATATCAAACCTTTACACTCCTCAAAAATGTACATACTCACACATACAATATGAGGGACAGGGTAAAAATATTACAAGCACTATAAATTGTGCTACAGCTGTTCGGCTATGCTGTGTATGTACGAAATCCGTAGCTTATCACCTGCGCGATATCAAAATGGCCATAATAAAAGAATTTATTTCACCTATACCTACGATCTGTGTACCATCTCTCGAGCTACATATTGCTTCCATTTTGGTAACAAGGTACTGACTTATTATAGCTTGGTGGCACTGTACACTAGCTAGGTCTTAATCTCTTTAAGAACTTTTATATAATCAACTTATTTCCTACTTGGCATATCAAGGGTATCTATAATACGAACTTAGCAATGGTTTGTTACTACAGTATAAGTGAATATTATTTTAGCGGTCAAAACAAGACATTACAGAATAATACCCATTAAAAAGATACAACGGCTTCCTTGAAGACCAATTTTACCAACGACATCCTAACGTGGTTAAAATAATTAAATATTCAATTATAAGATGACATGGAATAATAGTCTATTTAGCCAATTTATCCAAATTAATATTATAAATGAGAAAATGTGTTTGTTTATTTATTATGCTTTTACACCAACTACTCAACTATGCATACATAATATCAGAGGTACAAAAAATAGTAAAGGGTACCTTACAACCCGAAAAGATGTACTGATTCCAATGATATATCAAAGCTTTTTTTTTACGTGGGGAAATCTCTTATGGATACCCACCCTCCCGGGGGAAAGGATGGGTTATGTCCGGTTTGCACGGACTAAAACCCCACGGTGTACCGACAGACCGTAGTGTTGGGGCGGCAAGGGATCGTGCTAAGCTATTCCCCTTAGATAGCCGCCCCAACGGTCCGCCCGGCGGAAGGTGGCCGCCGGGCTCCTACCTATAGAGAGGCAGCTGGGATGAGATATCAAAGCTATATTAACCCAAGCGAAACCGCTAGCAAAAGCTAGCTGAAAAAATAAATGCATGACAAATCCATGAAGCCAAGTACACAATTACTAATTCTTCAGAACTACTTCTTCGTGGCTTCAGCGTGAATGGGTTGGATCGCCCGGGGAAGTACCACCCTCTAACAGAAAACCGACGTGAAGTAATAGTGCTTGAATTGTTGCGTTTCGATCGGTCAGTAAGAGCACCAGAGACCCACCTCTCCTCACCTTCCCCCTCTTCTATTCCCTTACTCTTCCCTCCCCTCTCCATAGAGGCTGGCAGCGCACTCGTAACTCTCCTAGTATTACAAGTGTCTATGGACGATGGTGGTCACTCAACATCAGGTGACCGAAATGGTCGTTTGCCTCCTATGATTAAAAAATAATCATAATTTTATACAGTCTTGATATTTTGGGTTGTTAGTGACCCATTCTAATATCTTATTAAAGAATTTAATTTAAATTATAAAACATATATTCTGACCCTATCGGTCATTTGATCTAGGTACCACCGAGACTCAAATGAATGCCGTTTCTTTGTTTCAACGAAGCAAAAGATTTAGGGTTTCTCAGATAAAACAGTAAAATACAGCAAGGCCGGTGAGTAATATAAGTCCTAATAAGATGCAATCAGGTTATTTTTGTGTTTCAGAACTTAGATTTCGTTTATTTTTTATTGTAAACTATTTTCGGGATTTCAAAAGAGCTAGAGCTAAAGCTAGAACTAGTGTTAAAGATTAGGTTTTACCAAAAGCTGAACACTCTTCAAATGCCAACGAAACAAGAATATATTTCTGAAATAATTTAGTATTGGACAATGGAAAGGTTAATTAATCATGGTATTCACCTCAATCTAATCAGCATAAAGGTACAATATAATAAGAAAAGCCCAAAGCATTGTGGCGAATCAAAATAATTCTCAAAGACATTGTCATCCAACTAAAATTATATTTTTATACATAAGAAAGACTTAAAACATCCGATCAATTTATTAATCTTAATTTGGAGCTTGGTGTTTCGTATTCTACTTGAAGTATTGGTTCAACAACCTTATGGCATGAGTAGTGGCAATTGAAGGCAAATTTTTTTTATTACATCTATTTGTGGAACTTCATCTCTCGAGAGTACAGCTTTTAACGTACTTACTTGCCTTAATTTTACTATCTGGATTTAATAGTTATTGTTTTGATCTAGATCAGAAAACAAGGTCTTTAACGGCGTGACCACGTAGCCCTGAAACAGTTCCGGTCAGTTTTATGATTGATGAATAACATTATTAGTATTTTATCTTATCTTCTACACTATTCGTAATAGGATATCTTAAGTAAAATAGCCTAATGCTTCTTTCTATAAAAGAACATAAGAAGCGCTTATATTAAATATCATGTTTCACTTTTAAATTGAAGGGCTTGTAGGAATTCCATTTTCATTTTTACGTGCTAGTAACCTTTTTATCTGCGACTCTCACTGCGTGTTATAAAAATATATTGCAAAATGTCAAATGGAACGATTTCTGTTTCTTGCATTGTCATGAGCTACGAATCTGTTATTGTTAATATATATTGTGAGTGTATAATTATTAAAAGTTTTCCTAAAGGCATTTACAAAACTATACACGAGAGACAATGAAAATTTTCAAAGCATTTTTTTGTGGACTTTAATAAATTAGTATGAATAATTTTGTAAGGAAATCTTGTATGTTATATATATTTGGAATTACTCTGTATACAATATGCCTAATAATAATAACTAGTGGGCGCCCAGTGGTCGACAATCGATCATAGTTCAAGTCGTGTTATAAATATTATAATAATAGTTATATCTTATAGTATCACTGTTGAATGTATGATGAAAAAGGGTAAATGAATTGTAAGAGTAAAAAAAATACATACAGTCGAGCATAGCATCTCCTTCGCAACATTTTTTGAAGTTATTGACGGCTGTCGAAATGTCGTGTTTATTTACTTGTGTGTATACATTGTGTAAAATTCAAGCAGTAGTGTGAGTAATGGATATTTTAATCAACTTAATGTGCTTCCAATACATTTTATATGAATTAAATAGCTTTCTTCACTTCTCCGCCATATAAACTTTAACTGTACCAAATTTCAAATTCACTCGTTAAGGGGAAATAGGTTAAAAAGGGGTACAATTTTTTTGTTTCACGTATTAATATATAGATGATAACCAACGTGGTCAAGCCACAAACACAGATCGTTATTCACTATTAAAGAAGAAACACAACAACAAAAAAGTATGACACATCGTGTTTTACACTTGTTTTAGATAGGCATATTATGAAATGAGTATTTTGTGGCCATAAACTACAAAAAAATAATTTGAAAAAAAAAATGGATTTAGTCAGTTTTCCCTTTAGCTCTTCAATTGATATACATACACGTATATTATCTCATACACTTGTCACTACATCGTCATATCTTCACAGATTTATTTACACAACTTGGAGCAATTTAGTACTATTTACAAACTTCAATATCACCTAAGTTGTAATCTAAATAACTAAATCTCACTCACCTTGCTCAACCCTTTGTCTATATTATATGCCTTGTTCTATGAATAAAATGTCAATTATTCTACCAAACTTTCGAAGTCCAAGGATATCGTCGCTGGGCGTCCTATTTGGCTGAAATGTTTTATTAACCATGACGTGGCCATTAACTCATTAGGTTTATGTTATATTTGGAATTTACGGCAAAGGGGATCAGTATAGAAAAATGTCGGTGACGTCACAATATTATGAGACAACATTCGATGACGCGTCTGACCCACAATATGACTCCATCGTGTAATCTTTTCACTTGTGTTAATATTTGCAAAAGGCAATGAGTATATAAGCGACGCTAGTTTAAGGATTTATACTAAATGCTCCGATTCTAGGGTTTAATCTCGCGACTTGTTTTTCTTTATTATTTTCACACGTAGATTGTAGGAAATATATATTTAAAAAAAGATGACTGTCACAGGATGCTCGGCAGATGTGAAACATTCAAGTTAATATTAGAATTTACATTTAATTAGCTGTGCCCTGTACACATCCGTGATAGATCTAATACAAAAAAGCAGTGACTGATAAAATCATGTAAATGCATTAAATGCGTTTACTTATCTACTTTTCTCTCGTACTTAAGTCGCTTCTTCATCAAATTTACAATAAGTTTTGATAGAATTAACTAATTTTAATTTCAACACTAAATGTTACTCGAAGTTTTATCGTGAACGCAGTACTTTAATAGTGATGTGTGTTTATACAAACAGGCAGACAGACAGACATTTGTAAAAATTATTGAAGCGTAATTTTTTACTTATTCCAAGACACCTGTACCATTTTTTTTTTTTCATAAAAATTTAAAAGTACATACACGTTAGATTTGAATTCTTATTATATATATATATATATATATATATATATATAACAACAAAGAAGATGCGGAATAAAATTATAGGAAAAATAGAGTTTCGTTAATAAAATCAACATATATTCTTATTATTTTAATTACAATAATAATTATAGAATATGTTTTATTTATAAACACATACAGCACAGATAACAATGTAACAGATAAAGAAATGATACAAAGCGTACATACAAGCGGTAAATGTGTCAAGTGTACTATGCTCAGATAGAAATATTAAACATGGTAAATGCTCATACAGAGAAGGAACAAGATGGATAATATACGCCCATATATGCACAAGGGAGTCGAGAACGGTGGTGGAAAAAAGGTATGACGACATAAGAAACGTCATGCCGTTTGCCGTGACGACATATAGTTCAGTTTTGTTGCCAAGGCGCACCATCAGTTATTTCACATAGAAAATATTCGCTTATCTTACTCCGCTGCTTACGTAAATAATTTCACAAAATCAACAAACAACAGTTACTATATTCTATTCAGAATATATATATATATACTATATTCATTCATTTCAACCTACCAAAATTAATGCTAAACAAATTTGACTTTGTATTTACCGCCAACCAGTGAAAAAAAAAATATGTATCTATGCTAATATTTAATCTATGCTAATCTATAGATTAGCATCTATGCTAATATAGTATTGTAAAGAGGTAAAGTTTGAGAGTTTGTGACGTTGTAGGGGATAGTCTAACAATAACGGTCTGTCGGTATACCGTGGGGTTTAAGTCCGTGCGAGTCGGACATAACTCATTCTCTCCCCCGAGAGGGTAAGTATCCATAAAGGATTTCCCCACGTTTAAAAAAAAGGAACTACTGGTCTGGTCTGATTTTTTTCAGTGTTATATAGCTCATTTATTAAGGAAGATCGTAGGCTATATATCATCTCGCTAAGACCAACAGGAGCTGAACATTAATGAAGAATGTTTTAAAAACGGGGTTTTATTTTCCTCTGGAGAGCTTCCACTGCGTTTTAGCGTTAGCCCAAAGTAACTATTCCATGCGGACGTAGTCACGGACGGAGACTAATATTTAATACAGTTCAGTTTCCCGAAGCTATTATTTCAGGATCTTTTTTTTAAACATAAGTGATTTTTTCTACCGCGCTATGATGTTATCACGATACTTTTCTTCCGATGTAGATAAAATGGCCTTACTTATTATTTACGAATGTAAATTTTAATTGATAATTCTCAAATTCATAATGGAGATAAATACTGATAAAATAGAAATTCACATTCTCTACAATTATTATTACATAAAAATTGAAGGGGACTGTATTATTAGAACAGATAAAACAATAAGGCATACTATTTCACTCGCTTCAAACGGATATCTTAATTGGAGAAATTGATGTGTGAAGAATTGAGAACAAAATGGTCAATATCAAAACAATAATCGTTAAGTTTCATAAGTTCACCAGTGGAAGATGTGACCGTAGCCTTGCTATATATATTGACGTTCCTTGGAGAATATCGTATATAGTTGGAAACTGAATACCGAAGATTAAATACAGTAACTTAACTTAGGAATGGCCCTTGTCTTGTACTGAACTAGAACTTAATACAAAAAACAAACAAAGGGGGTTAAGAAGACTTTTTTGATGGAAATAATGACAATTATTCGAATTCTTGCCTTTATAAGGTTTCTTTTTATAGTTTGACAACTCATCATTCTAATCCTCATTATCTTCTTCTACACACATAGTAAGTGTGTAAATGTGTCTGTCTGTGCCTTTTTGATTTTAGTGAAGAAAAATTTTGCGGGTTTCTCGAAGTAAGTAATCAAATACATTTCATTCATTTTCAGAAATGTTTGTCTCTATGAACACACGTGACTGTTAAAGGTCTAGATTCACAATAAAACCAATAAGATGAAAAGGACATCCTCGAAAATAACTTAATCTTTGTTTCATTAAAGTCGGTCCACTCTATCAAAAGTTATTGTAGTTTTTATGACATCAGGGCGTAAGTTTGAGAGAAAAGTAGATAAGTAAATGGACTTAATACATTCAAATGACTTTACTGATCCCTGCTTTTACATAGGGTTCCACGCGGATGGAGTCACAGACACAGCTAGTAACTAGTAAAAGACATTTCAATCATTTTTAGGAATGTCTGTCTGTCCGTTTGTTTGAACACGCATCACTGCTCAAGTATCGTGTTCACGATAAAACATCACCAAGAAAACCATAAAGCATTTATTCGAGTAACATTTAGTCTTAGTTTGAGTCAGATGATTTTATTACTTACTGTTTTTTTTTTTTACATTAAGCTCCACGCGAACGGAGTCGCAGGCACAACTAGTATACTATAAATGCGAATGTAAGTAGGTTTGTCTGTTACGTTCTCATATCTTAACTGGTCAACTAATCGTTCTAAAATTTCGCATGCTCTTTATCTGATCATCATCATCATTACCCTTATCCCACCTAAGTAGGATCGGCACAACATGTTTTCTTTTTCCAGTCTCTCCTGTCAAATGTCATCTCTTATAGTTCACACATTTTACGCACATATCATTTTTCACAGAATCCATCCACACCTTTTTCGGTCTTCTTCTACTCGTATATCTATCCACCATCATACTCAACACTTTCTAGTTATATGGTTTTCATCTCTCCTCATGACATGCTCATACCATGCTAACCTATTACTCCTCAGCTTCTCTGTCACTGATGCTATTTTCAAACTTCCTCTGATATACTCATTCTTAATCTTAATCTCATTCTTAATACACTTTATCTGATATACGGAAGAAACTATAGGTCACCTTTCATCCCGAAAAACAGTACTATTCTCGTAGGATAAGTCAAATGTATATTAGTGCAAGCGAAACCGCGTGCATAATTTGTAATAGCAAGTAGAGATCAAATTTTTTGCTAGTAGACCCTTTAGTAGGTAACACAGGGTTGTATATCTTAACGTGCATTATTATTTTTATGGGATTATAATAAAGTGGGACTCGTAGTAACATATAAAGAGACTATATTGTCATGAAAGGCCGTGGATAAGGAAGTCATTTTTCGCCATTTGAGTGAAAGCATTGACTCGCATTATGAACTAACTGTGCCTGCGACTTCGTCAGCGTGGAAACCTATGCAAAAACAGTGATTAATGAAATCATTTGAATGTATTAAGTACATTTATTTACCTACTTTTATACTTGAGCCGTTATTCAAATGATACTAACTTTTGCTAGAGTCCACTCTATCCGATTCGGTCCAATTTTAATAAAACAAAACCACTAAGTTATTCTGGATAATATATCTGATTTTCTTGGTGAGGTTTTATTGTAAGCCTTTAGCAATGATTCGTGTTTTTCAAAACAGACAGAGAAACATTTCTAAAAATGATTGAAATGTCTTTGATTCCTTATTTCTTGACACCTTTGAGTCTGAGTTTTAATCTGATGACTAGGGTATTTGGCGAGGTCTTAGTCTGCCATATAATCGATTTTATATTTTATACATAATCTTTTGTTATTGGACTATGTTTTGTAATGAGAATAGGAGATAATACCAAGAAGCATAAATTCTGAGATGCCATAGAAACTCCCTGGAAAGTATCTACTAATATTATTGTATACTTGACAATAGCAGTAATCATTTAGAAAATATGTTGCCGAAAAAATTTATTAAAAAAAAAAAAAAACAATTATAACTGTGTATTTTAAGTTTTATCTTGTTCGCTAAAATGAAATGTAAAAAAATATGTAATTTTGTCTCTTTTCATCATCTTAAGCAATAAGTTAATATATTGTGCTCTCAACGTATACACTGACAAATTTAAAAAAGTTAAAAACCATATGTGTATCATAAATTCTCACCCGTTTCGTTGAAAATATGAAAAGCGACAAGAGATCAACCAAATCCAAAAAAATAAGTAACCTAGAACCATCCACGGCAGCGATGCTCATATTTGAACTGCTGGTGGTCTACTTCAATTTTATTACACTTCCTTCGATCAACTCAAAGCTGCAAGCATTATTATGTGATGCAGGATTATCGTCTAGATATGTGAGTGTAGGGAGTGTAAAATTAAAAAAGAAAGTGATGGGGAGGTTATTCAGGGCTAATTGTAGGTCAAATACATCTGAGTATTTTATTAACTACATTCTGTTTTAGTTACGTACCTACAAAAGACAGGATCTGTGAATAGATATATATTAGTCGGAGAATTTTTGTTTAAAAATTACTCAAAAAGTACCGCATTTTTATTATATTTATAGTTTTGTAGCGAAAACTTAGGCACGTTGACCGGAATTTTTGACAGGATATATACATTTATAACCTCGCGTCAGTTGCTAGTAAGAGGCTTGTGTCAGACTAGCGCCGCGTAGTATTGGATCCTGTGTAAATTTAGTATTCATATTTTGTGTTATGATTGTGAAACTTATCATATATTAGGTCTTTACCTATAAAATTGCCGTTTTGTATGTAATTTCATGTATTTTTTATTTGTATTAATCGAAGTAATCACACTTGCAAACAATGCATCTTTGCCAACGCATTGGCAGTTTATTGATGCCCTTCTTAAAGAAATCAGCTGGACGGGAGGCAACAAATTCTTCAAAGGCATTTTGTACTGCCTCTCTGGTATTGAGTTTTTTTCCCGCCAAGGAATTATCCAAATTCTGGAAAATGTAGTAGTCTGTAGGCGCAAGGTCTGGCGAGTAGGGCGGATGACGGAGAACTTCCAACCTCAGTTCTTGCAACTTGGAGACCGTCTGCTGTGCAGTATGAGGTCGCGCATTATCGTGCGGGAGCAGCGGAGACGAGCGATTGACCAATGCTGGTTGGAGATGTGCCAGCTTCTCCATCATTGTATTCAGTTCTTCACAGTACATATCTGCAGTAATTCTCACCCCGTTTGGTAAGAAGCTGTGATGAATCACACCGGCGCTAGACCACCAAACAGTAACCATCACTTTTCTAGGGGTAAGTTTTCATTTAGGGCATTGTTTAGGTGCTGAACCAGGATCCAACCAACTTGCTGAGCAATTGCGGTTATCAAACAGAATCCATTTTTCATCGCAGGTAACAATGCGGTTCAAAATTCCTTCATTTGTGTGTCTGTTGAGCAGTGCAAGGCACGTCTCGATGCGTACGCACTTCGCGCTGGCGATCATTGAGTTCGTGGAGCATCCATTTGTCAAGATTTTTTACCTTGCCAATTTGACGCAAATGGACCAATATTGTTTTGACGCTAACGTCGAAAGCTGCTGCTAATTCAGCCGTAGATGTGTATCATCAGCTTCCACAATCGCCTTTAATTCGTCATTGTTGACCAAAGTCTTCAGACGACCGCGAGGTTCTTTTTCAGGTCGACATTCCCAGAACGGAAGCGAGCAAACCAATAGCATGTGGTGCGTTGGTTTGTAGTGTTAGCTCCGTAAACGTCGTTGATGTTGCATGCTGCTTGTGCCGCGTTGCTGCCACGACGGTACTCATATTCCATAATTACTCGAATTTTTAACGTATCCATGATGTCCAAACATATTTAAATGCGATGAAAATGTAACACTAATCAATAAACAAATGACTACTGTTGGAAAGAAAATTCCATGTTTGAGTTTTTGGCGGGATCTTAGTCTGTCATGTAGTGGATTTTATATTTTATTCATAATCTTGTGTTATTGGACTCTATATTTTGTAAATTTGGTGGTGTTTTACGTAATCTAGTTAGTTTATTATTCATAAGTGAAGTGAATGGAAAATAATAACACGAAGCATGAAATTCTGAGATGCCACAAAAACTCCCTGGAAGGTTCTAGCAAGGGATCCACCATCTTGTTAGAATATGGTTTCTCACGATGCTTAATATTGGAATGATCACACGAAGTTTGTGATATTATTGACTACGTGAGAATGGCAGTAATAATCGGAAAGATTGATTCCCAAAAATAAATCCATGTTTTTAAAATAAAATTTATTTGAAATTAGAATTCTTAACGAAACAAAAATTATTTTATAACTTATTTGATATCGTATAAAAATCTATTTATAATTATTGTTCGGATTGCCAATAGATGTAAAAATCGGATTAATGGTAATAACTTAATTTTAATAATTATGAACTTTAAATAATCCACACTATAATTAATTTAGAAACATTCAAAACAGAACACAATTATTCTAATGAATTGAGTTTTCACTTCTGTTGCAGTCGATGTCACTGCCTTAATTTTTTAGTATATATGTACGCTGCCCTATATGTCTGGGATCCACAAAGTTCAATACATATTGATCTACTATATACATAAAATTTCGCACACCAACATATTTCTCCACCAAAAAGGTTTTATACTATTCATTATCCATATTATTGGTGGTAGAGCCACGCTGAAGCTTTTGGTTTCAGCATAAATGGGTCGGCTCGTCCGGGTTAGTACCACCCGCTCACAGAAAACCGACGTGAAGTAATAGTGCTTGCATTGTTGCGTTTCGTTCGGTCCGTGAGAGCGCCGGAGCCCCATTTCCCATCCTCTCTCCTGCCTTTTTCTCTCCCCCTTCCCTCTCCTCGCTCCATCGCTTATTTCCCCATCCTCCCAAAGCAGGCTGGCAACGCACTTGCGACTCCCTGGGTGTTGCTAGTGTCTATGGACAGCGGTGATCGCTTAACATCACTTGACCCGCCTGTTCTTTTGCCTCCCTATATGACATTAAAAAAAATACTGTACCTACCACTACGAGGTGCTAAACCGCATTTTATTATTATTTTTATTGTAATTTTATTGAAAATGAATACGCACACATAACTAATTCACCCCACAATATGGTACACCCTTTTGTGTGTTCGATACATGATAACGAAACCATGTTGCGTATTGATCCGAAGATAAATAAAGAACCAGATAGCGAGGAAATTAGTATATGAATCATCGCATTAGAAGTACCATGTTGTATTGTTGTAATATATATTAACATACAAATGAATTTATATCACCACGTACAAGTATAATACGTTTTAGAAAATGCCATACGAAGCATTTCAAGTGATGTAGACAACGAAAAAGAAGTAGGATTTTGAAATTAGTTTCTTTTTGGTTGTCAAGTTAAGAGCTGTTAAAGAAATGTACTTGAAAATATTTTTTTAAATTCAATGTATTTACTTTATTTATGTCCAAAAAATCCGAATTTTGAAATACGAAAACTTGTTAGAAGTTTATAACTCGAAAAACAGATATCATATTGAAATGCGTTCACAATCATGCCTACTAAAAGTGCAATTAGATTTAATGTTATGTCCGTTTCACGTGAAATAACCTACATATTATTTCTAAATTGTTAAGAATTCTCCCGGAGCCTCGGCGGCATTTTTCAAAAATATGTGGTTCTATTAAAGCAACTACAGCTCAGAGATAGTGTGTTCGAACATACATATATAAAAATTCACTGCTGAATATAAGAACATTTTTTTTTTATTGAAGCACGGCAAAGTGACTTAACTATGCCTGATGGTAAGCATAGTACAATCCAAAAACAGTGGCGACCACGAGAGAATGATCATCCATCGTCGGTCGCCGCTGTCATGCCGGCCATAATGACGAAAGTCACCCGGTACTGGATATGCACAGGCTGATCCCGAAACGCGACGCGCAGAAGCTAATCACTATGACGGGCTTTTTCGCCATGTACATGGTGGTTGCGACCCAGTCGGGCTGTAAAACCCTACCACCCCGCTATCGCCATTGCCTCGTTCGTTGATCAGCAGGGTGCACCACGTGCAGGTGAGGTTGGCTTGGGTGTCTCAAGTCTTAAGATGTTACTCGACACCCCTTACATCCCAAACTATATAACATGACTTCATAACGGGTATGCTTATTTAGCTATGTACGAAAGAAAATGTGTCAAAAGACAAATTTTGGTTTCAAATCTCCACGTAAAAAGTGAGTGAGTGAGTAAAAAACAGTACGACAGATTTTTAAAAATATTGAAAGAATGGAGGTTAATTTGTTTTGATCCCGTTTTATTTTATTACACAGGCACGCATGTGAAGCCAAGAATGGTAGCTAGTTGTATTGAAAAATAATTAAAACAGTTTGGAAAAATCCCACTGCTGGGCTAAAGCCCCATTCCCGAAAGAATCCACGCAGCAACATATGAGCGTTTTCATAAACAGAGCAATCAAAACTTTTATATTTTCCTAAAGTACGGCTATACTACAAAAAACATCTCTCAAATTTATTTCCTCAGGACCTAGTAAATATACACTATTAAAAATATATACACGCCTGGTTCCGTGATCCTGTACATCGAATAGATATTCCGCTGGTCAAAGAAGTAAACCACCAAGTTTACCGAGGGACAAGTCCCTGTTTCGCACGGGTAGACTTTACTAATATGCGATCATTAGTGTTTAAGAGATTTAGATCAACTTTTTGAAGCTGACATATACTATTCATCAAAATCGGAGATACTTGACAAATAATTTCACACTAATAACTCTTTTTTGTCCTACGTTAACAGTAAATTATCGATCTCTTCTAAATTATTAATTTCAATGGTATAATCGATAACACAATTTTAATTTACATTAAATGTCCAATGTAAGCCAAATATTTAATTATATAAGAATTAACATCATAATAGTGAAAATCGTGTCACAGACAACCCATTATAGTTGTATAATATGTAAAAGATAAAATTAGTTACTATGAGTTATCGTTACGAGATAGATATATACCATCAAGGACTTTTATATAGACATTGTTAATCTATACAATGTCGTAGTACATGGTTTCGTTGTATCTCATAAGGTTTAGGGAGGGTTATTAATATAAGCGGACGAAAAATATTTTCTACAACTTGATCGCAACATATCTAATTTTCTCTCGATTCTATAGATATAACATATATGTACTGTATAGATAATCTTTCCGGAATAAATTCTCTAAACGATAGTTAAAACTATGTCTATATTGCGTAGTTTAGAAATACCAAGAGAAATCATTACACAAAGACGGCAAATAAACAATGTTTTAAACCATTTATTTATATATTTATTGACAAATGTATACACAATACACTAATATTAGTAATTCAGAATATATGTATTATTTACTTTATGTATAGAAGCAAAGGGTAGTGAAGATTAAAATGAATAAGCATATAAGACAGACCCGTAACATCAGGTAATCCTAGAACCATCATATGCGTGCATACCCACAACTACAGCGCGATCTCATTTCGCGTCGGCACACCGAAACTCGACGCGGCCGCCGAGTTTGTTGATCGAATTGATAAGAGATAAAGTCTTGTAATCGAGCTATGTACGGTTTTATCGCTGATAACGCCAGGGCAAACAAGTGCACGAAGTATGTCCCGTGGAACATTGGACATTCGAGAATAATGAGGTACATAACCTATATATCACTTATTACGTTTGAATTTTTTCCATAGTAAAAA
This sequence comes from Antheraea mylitta, assembly GCA_014332785.1. Taxonomy (NCBI): domain Eukaryota; kingdom Metazoa; phylum Arthropoda; class Insecta; order Lepidoptera; family Saturniidae; genus Antheraea; species Antheraea mylitta. Next base: position 3,820,336 of record JACEII010000033.1, read on the forward strand.
ATGTTATAACAATTTTCGACTTTAAATACAATAAACTAAATAATTATGTCATACATACTCATAGTATGTTTATAGAAGTATACGTATATCATATAAATGTCTTGCTTACTTCTTATCGAATCAATGGAATGTTCATTCTTTTGTGGTTTATTTATATACAAATGAACACAATATATTATTGTTTTAATTATTATATATATATGTATATATATGTTAGCCGAAATATTGTGTGAAACAGCGCAAATACGTATCTAACTTTAATTAACTCAATTGACATTTAATCAGAATAATCAGGAATAATATTTTTTATTGTAAAATCAATGTTATTTTTTATTTATTTTTCTTGTAAATAATTAGAATAATTACTGCTTTTAAAATGGATTTTCTTCTTTAATATAAAGAAATACAAAAAATGTATAAATACTTAAGAATACCACGTACAAGTAAACCTTACATGTTTGGTTATATAGTGGAATTGTAACTTTAAAATTGGTTTAATTTCACCAAAAAAATACTACACTGATTTTTTTTTTTGGTCCTTAAAAGAAAGACTATTTAATTTTACTATTTTACATTAATAAATAACATTTATATCTTAGTAATGGTTCTTCATAAAAAGACTTCCGAGTTATTTTGAGAAACAAATCTTTTTTTTCTCTTGGTCCGCACCTTTTTTTTGCTTTCGCTTTTTTTATTGTCTGCCTGAAAAATTGCAGCTATTTTGGTGGTTTTTATTTATTTTGAATTAACTATTCACTATATTAGAGTGGATATTTTAATTTATTTATTTATTTACACATGGATAAAGCAACAGTCGACAATCAAAAATAATAATACAATAGCAATAATAAAAAAAATAAACTAAATTGAAGACCTAAAACGCTTTATCACATAGAAAATTAACTTACACTAATGATAATAAGGAAATAATAAATTGTTTTAATAGAATAGAAACATTGGATTAAAAAAACTATATATAAAAGAATAAACGAAAAAGTTCAAATGAATTCAATTATGAAAACTAAAATTACCACATGGAAGAAAAAAAAAGAACAGGTTGGCAAACATAAATAATGAATATTAAAATATAATATAGTAACTGTTGTTGAGATGGTCATGGATATAAAATGTGTTTAACTGTTTTTTTGAATTTGAATGCCCGATGGTCAAATATGTCTAATGAAATGTGTTTGCTTTCAAGCTCATTATATATACGAGTCATACGTACAATTGGGTTGAAATAATAAGTATTATTCATATAAGTTTTAAGAATAAATGTTTTAGGAAAACGATAACTGAAATTGGTGTTAAAATTAAGAGACTCTAGCAAGGAGGGAGATGAAATATAATTGTGCAGCAATTTATGAAGAAATACTAGATCATGTTGAATTCTACGAACATGTAATGGTATAATGTTATATCTATTTAATCTGTCACAGTAAGAAGAGACACTGCGAGCATGACCATACCTGTAACATAGAATTTTTGAAAATTTTCTTTGAACTGCCTCAATAGATTTAGAATGTATGGTGTAACAAGGTGACTAAACTACAGATGCATACTCGACGATACTACGAACTAAACTGTTAAATAGGATGACAAGACTGTTAGGGTTTTTAAAAGATAAGGATGATCTAGTTATGAAACCTAAAATTCTAAAAGCTCTACTAGTGATGTCATGGTAATGTTCTCTAAATGATAATTTATCATCAAATAAGATGCCTAAATCTTTCGCCAAAGATTTTCTTGCTAGTAATTGATTGTCAATTATGTAAGGATAGGAAATTTTATATCTCTTATTGGTAAATGAAATAACAAAACATTTGTCAACATTAAGGTATATAAAGTTATCAATACACCAACGGGATATAGTGTCAAGATCTTGTTGTAGAAAGAAGCAATCAGAAGTAGAACTAATAGATTTAAACACTTTGAGATCGTCTGCATAAAGTAATGATTCACAAGAAAGTTGAATAATCAAGTCGTTTATAAAAACTATGAAGAATAGTGGGCCAAGGTGAGAGCCTTGAGGCACACCTGACTTAATTAGAAAAGGTAAGGAAGTAGAACCCTTAATAGCTACAAGTTGACTTCTATTATTTAAATAGGATTGTACCCAACGAAGTAAATTACCGTGAATTCCATAAAGAGCTAATTTTTTAATAAGAATAAAATGATTTACTTTATCAAAGGCTTTTTTGAAATCGGTGTAAATGGTTTCAATTTGGCCACCTCTAGCAAATTCCTTACAGAGTGCATTTTTATATTCAAGTAAGTTACTAACAGTCGATTTATGCTTAATAAATCCATGTTCTTTTTCAGAAATGAAGGGGATTATTTGAAAGTAAAAATAATCATATACCAAAGATTCAAAAACTTTAGCAATACATGGAATTATACTTATAGGCCTGTAATTTTCACAATTGGAAATATCACCATCTTTGTGTATAGGGATAATATATGCCAGTTTCCATGCATGTGGAAAAATACCACATGCATTAATGATGTTATTGCCTTATAAATCGTATCAGTATTGTTGTGAAGTTTACGATGACATCTTTATCACTACGTTTCGTGATGAAGTTACACTAAAACCTACTATTAAGCTGAGAGATTACAGGTTTGATTCCAGCATATAACTATGTTCTGATCATACTAATGATCTTGTTTGGCTGTTCAATGTCTTTAAATGTATGTATGATATATCGATTGATTAGTTCAATCATCGGAAGGAACTATTAAGATTTTTTTTTCCTTTTTTAATAGACTTCAAACACCTTTTGTGTTTGTTGTCAGTTCGGTTGTTTTTATTGTAGTCCGGTGAAGCTGTTAAGACCTTGCCGGGTCAATAGCGTAGTCATTTCGAAAAAAAAAGTTGTATTTTTTATGTTTTTTTCACCGCAGAATTTCGTCATAGTAACCGTTTTAACAAAATTGATTTTTCATTAGAATAGGAATGTTTTCAGAGGAGTGTTTTGAACTAAGTAAACTCGCTTGTAAACATTATGTGTTTACAAGATTATCTAGATGTTGTCTAGATATAGTTGAGCCTGTTTGATTAGTTGACTATTATAAATCAATACTTCAAATAAAAATGTACTAAAATTTTACATAAAAAGTATATCATGTCTTATTATGATGGGAAGGGAAATGAACCCTAAATATTAGGGCACAAAAATTTGCGTCTTCTTGATTTTTTCCTACAAAAAATTACTGAAAGATTTCAAATATATTGTGGTATTATATTTCAAAGTTTCGGCGTTGAGTTGTTATGTACTGTGATGCAATTATTTATTCTGTACTACGAAGTACTTGATTGTTAATTCAACGGGTTTTATTTTAGTTTTTTTTTTCTTTTAATTTTAATAATATCATGTATATTATATAATGTATATAATGTAATTATACACATATTTTTAACTATGCGATGTGTTGTGTTTTAGTGAACCAAAATATTCTAATAATGCTACAAATCGTAAAACACTGCCATCTGTTAAATCTTTAAGGAAGTATTTTTATAATCAGTAATGATTGTAGCATAATTTTGGAAGCATATCTAATAATCATAATATTTTTTTAAGAATATTTTATTGTAAGCATGTTCGTAATTTATTTTCCAACAGAATTTTCTTATTAAATATCATATAAATCAATAAATTAAATGTGGTTATTATTTAATATATCTCTCATACTTTTAAACGAGCAATTCTTGTATATTTTTATATGTATATATTCAGGATCTCGGAAACAGCGTTATCTATCTCCGTGAAACTTAGTATGTAGGTAGTTTCGGGGACGATAAATCGACCTACCTAGATTTTATTCATAGAAAACTTTTTTAACTGAGTTTTCAGGTAATGAAAAAATATAGTCAGAATATAAAGCTAAATTTCGCCGCCGCAAAAACAGCTCAGATGGAAATCGGCTGTTTCAAAAATCCGTGTAACTCTAGTTCGAATCCGAGTTACAACAAAAACAAAAAATCTTTATTTAATTTTTTTTTTTGGGAATAAAATGATAATTTTGCGAGACAAACCTAACAGTTTATTTTAATTTTAAATATTTTTTAAAAAACCAAGTTCGCTCGGTCATCATTGTATTATTAATTTTATCAAGAATTAAATTTTAGGTTATATTTTTTGACTCAACTACAACGAGTTTTTGATATAAACAAACTATTTGAATTTAAAATGAGAGCAATTATTCTCTTGTAAACATTTTGTAAATATAGATGTACTTTTGTTGCAAAAATAATTCACATGTCCATATGTTTATTGTTCCAGTGGGATGAACATGAACATCAATAACAACAACAATACCAGTATAAACAACAACAACAATGACGTCATACCCGATATGCCAGATCCCGATTACATTAAGGTATGTATTTGTATTATGTAACTCCTACGTTTGCGTACATCGCCAAGTATGGTCGCAATAAATGTATTTGTGGGAACACACTAGTGACTGGGCTTCGGAGCTATAGTTTTTCGGTAAATCCTATCTGGGCACAAACTACAAAATTCGCAACATGTTATCTTTATTGTACCTTAAAGCTGAGGAACAATCTTTCGGCCAGTGTGTTCGCTTCTTCTTTCCTTGTAAGTGGTAAAGCCACGCTAAAGCTATTGCTGTTTTCAGCATAAATGGGTCGGCTCGTCCGGGGTAGTACCACCCGACCCACAGAAACACCGATGTGAAGTAATAGTGCTTACATTGTTACGTTTCGTTCAGTCATTGAGAGTCTTCACTCGCCCTAAGCACAGGATGGCTACGCACTTGGGACTCTTCTGGTATTGCTAGTGTCTGTGGACGGCGGTGATTACTTAACATTAGGTGACCCGCCCTTTCGTTTGCTTCCGATGGTAAATAGATTTTAATTTTTTTTTTTACTTTTATTCCTTGCTTATTTGGTTTTTATCTATAAGACGTATTGACGGTATCTTCATTTTGGTCAGATGATAAAAATGCAGACAGAGTCTCCTATATTAGTTCGGAATAGTTCCTTGCGTTATGTAATTTTGGTCAGTTACTATATTAGTGGTGGTAGAGTTGTCAATATTTTTTCTAATAAGTTGATTTTTATTTTTTTAAATATACTCGTCCAATAGCTTAAACAATATCATTTATATTGTAATAAAGGAAAAATATTGCAATATTGTCAATTTTTTTACCACAAAAATAACATACTTATATTGGCAAATGCGTTTGCGACGTCAAACAAATAAAAAAGTTGTAGAAAATATAGTGAATAATGACAACAGTGAAATATTGTCATTTAAAATGGATCAAATGTAAAGGAAATTTTACTAATTATCAGAAGAGTCCACGCTGTGATTTTTCAAATAATAAACAGGTCGTGGCCTAAATTCCGAGGTGTGATAACGCGATAATAATGACCTGTGAAAACGCTATTCTAACATTACACACACCAGGAATGTCTACAGTCATGCTTATACTACGAAACTACATGATTCCCTAATGAAAGGGGTACGTTTATTAAAAAATATATATACCCATATATAAGTTCAAATTGCTAGAGATACTCGTGAAAGGAATTTTCCGACATGAAAAAAAAAACTGAAACAATTCAGCGCGAGTGGAGATTTGTCTGACAGATTTAGTGTTGACCTTTTGGCGGGATCTAAGTCTGTAATCTAGTAGCTTTTATATTTTATCCATAATCTTGTGCTATTTAACTCTATATTTTGGTGGCATTTTACGTAATTTAGTTCGGTTATGGTGCAAAAGTCAAGTAGATGGAAAATAATACCACGGAGCGTGAATTGTGTTATGCTATAAAACCTTTGTGGAAAATTCCTACAATGGAACTATCATCTTTTATTTACTTTTTTTTTAGCAACCAATCTTCAAGATTATTATTGCCATTGTTGCGTAGTCTTACAAGGGTCGTGCAATTATTTCAATGTGAATGTTAATGTTCCAACAGTATGATGACTCCCTTGATATAATAACCTTCCAAGAATTTTGTGGCATCTCAGAATTATGCTCCGTGGTATTATTTTCAATTCACTTCACTTATGCACGCACAATCAACCGACTATATTCCATAAAACAAAATAAGTTTATGAGTAAAATATAAAATCCACTACATGAAAGACTAAAATTCCGCCGAAAACTTGGCCACCACCTTATCAGAACTAGCTATTAACTAATTTATCTTTTTTAGAATTCTAGTCAGAAAGAAAAGAATAGAAACGGGGTAATGACGCTTTTGAAGATATCTTCTGCATTAACTATAAAAAAAAAAACAATACAATAACTAAATATCAACAAATGACACGAACTCAATTATTTAAAAAAGTAGATTTCGATTCGTGAATTATTCAAATGAGAGTACGTATAATTGACTAGTCACAGAATGTGACGTGGCGTTACGCCGGCTTCATCCAATTATACCGAAAATAATTACTTTCATATTGCAAAGGTCATGTCAACTGTAGCTTACCGGTGTTCATATCGAACTCATTAATAACGGAGTATCGGTTTTTCGACGGTATTGTAATAATAAATTGCCGTGAAAGAAAAACGTTGGTAAATTATTCGACTCGCATTATTTATTTGAAACTGAGGATATAAAGATAAATATGAAGGAAATATTGCATATAGATAAAAATTCACTGATTCTATTGTTAAAGAAAACGTATGAGAAAAATTTCACAGAAAAGTGAACATTTTAGGTTAAAAAATTTTAGTACGTTAATACACAAATGCGAAGCCAAGGCACGTAGATATGGGAATTGTAGATAATAATAGTTCTACTAATATAGAATAGTAATAAAAAATAAACTTAGGTTACAAATAAAATATAAAAGCCACTACATGACAGATTAATATCCTATCAAAAACTCCAGGCATATACTTTTTTATATTATACCAACTACCCTGGCTTCTCACGGTCTACGTGAGGTGTTCCTACTATCTGCGGATTAATTCCTATTTATTAGAGTTACACTGAACAGTTGCACTCTTCCAACGTAGCCAGTAAGAGTGATACAAATATGTTATTGTGTATATTTTTTTTACAGATGTTCGTCGGGCAAGTACCAAGGAATATGGATGAGAACGATCTACGGCAGATGTTTGAGGAATTCGGCAGAGTCCATCAGATCAACGTGTTACGGGACAAGATCACCGGCGTCAGTAAAGGTCTGTACTTTCATAAAACTAACCGTTCACAATCAAAAACCTATTATGTCCTATAGCCTAAAGTGTAGATGCAGTTCTATGTAAAGACTCTATGTTGTACTATAAAATAATATGGTATTCACGTTCACGTGAGTCTCAACTTTTGGATGTTTGAAACCCTAGGGAAAAGTGCATATAACGATTATAAGACCAATCATGCTGTATATCTGAGTGCTGGGCTATGAAAGAGACGAATGAAAGAAAACTACATTTAGCAGAGATGCGAATGTTAAGGTGGATGTTTAGTGTAACTAGAATGGATGAGATTAAGAATGAGTATGTCAGAGGAAGTTTGCAAATAGCATCAGTGACACAGAAGTTGAGGAGTAATAGATTAGCATGTTATGGTCATGTCACGAGGAAAGACAAAAACATATAACTTAACAGGTTTTGAATATGACGAAGGATAGATATAAGAGTAGAAGAAGACAGAAAAAGATATGAATGGATTGTGTGAAAAATGGTATGTATGTAAAAAGTGTGAATACTGAAATGAATTCTGTCAGGGGAGAGTGGAAAAGAGAAACATGTTATGCCGACCCTGCTTAATTGGGATAAGGGTAAGAAGATGATATTGGTATTCACATGAGAAATGTTTTTTGTAGACCTTTTTGGATTTAGCAGTAGACCATAATCTTGTCTGATGTTACATTATGATGTGGTTCATGATGGTAAACAGGCTAAATCTAGAGAAGGATTGTTTTTGAAATGCCGCTGCTGAAAAACACCTATATTTGTTTAGCGACAGATCTTTAACTCGGAGGTGTTACCTAATCAAACGAGCCTAGAAAAAGCCCTACCACTATGGTATCTATGGTTTTATCACGTTTTTAATCTTTACTGACAGTTCCGCCACATTCACAAGGATACATAGCTTCAAAATTCAATTCAATTTCAAGTTATCAATAAATTCTACTAACTACTTACTAGAGGTTACGTTCAGTGTGTCACCTTTGGTTAACTCGATTCAAATGTAATAGTTTAGTTGTTTTTATCAAAATTGATACTGACAGGGTGTCCATCTAAATAAGCATTGCGAATAAATATGACTATGATTCAGGTGACTTGTTTCTTCTTAAATTTCTAGATGTTTCTAGATCATGTTATTTATACTGTTGTATACACTTTTTTATGTAACGAAAGAGATTTATATCTCAAATAATTGGTTATACTTACCATTCATATTTAAATTGGTAATTAAATTAAGTACTAATGATATCTTATAAAACTAAACCATTACAAATGTATTCTAAGCTTATTAGCGTTTTACATATTTAAACGTGATATCTAAATAGGCTTCGTTGGACGTTGCCAGCTACATAACCTGAAATAATTATTGACAGCATATTTTCCACTATCGCAGGTGAATAATGCTTGTCTGTGTACTATTTTGTTTTTTATTCACGTGCAGTGAGGCGAAACAATTCTATAATACTTTTGTTAAAAACCTCCTTGGGCATGTTATTTAAATTTATATTTAGAAACAAGAAAATAATTCAGTCAGTCTTGGAAAAATAATTGTAAATAATAAATGTCTTCGATATTACAAATATATTATTTTACATATAACATCGTCTAGCAACAACAGAAATCGAACCTGGGGGCCTAACAAAATTGCTTATCGACAATCACTAACGCAAATAAAAAACGGAAAAATATATGGAGATGACATATCTGAACGCCATATCACGTGATTTTATCAGCATACATTTTTTCGTTTTCTATTTGCGTTAGTGATTGTCGGTAAGCAACTTGGTTTGGCCCCCTGAACCCTACATAATTATGAAATGGTATTTTGTTGTAAAATATATTGTATAATTAGAATGGTGTATACACGTAAATTTGTATTACCAAATTACATTAATATTTGCGTTATTAAAATATTTTTTGCAACAATTGTTGGAGTCCACACAACACCACGCATCACTGGTGCGCTTGAAGAAAAATGCTTTATGACGTCAGAGTGAATGCTTTAATTTTTCATTCATTAATTGTTCACTACATATATAATATATCTTTACTAATTTTATAAATACGAAAATAAATTTGTTTGTTACGTTTTTACGCCTAAACTACGTAGTCGATCATCATTAAATTTTGCATGTACTTTCTCAGGAGTACAGAAAAAAGTACATAGCGTACCTTTGATAAAACAAAGTCAGTTCCCAACGATAAATCAAGTCTACTTCACGAAAAGCTAGTATAATAATAATATCAGGCTGTAATCCCCATGGCTAAGCATGGGCTTAATCGCCACGTCAAATATATAGACCCCAGTTATTGTTACATAATTAAATAACAATATGATACAAGGGTAAAGGGATGAACGTTGTAGTAGGCGTTATATTCGTGACGTAATGTTTGGAATATTCGGAAAACAATATTATCAATATTTGCCTCCATTCTGTTACCCGGGAGAGCAACGATTCTGAGATAGATACATATCCGTTATAGTACATTAATTTATTTCATAGTTTCGTATGAATTTCGTTCGCAAACATTGAATCTTAGAATATATGTGTATAATAATATGATCAGTCAGTCAGTCAGTCAACCGCAAACAAGCCGATAAACCTTTGGAGTACGTATCGTCGGACGCTGAATTATTGATATGTTATTTTGGTTTATTTATGTTACTCGGTCATCAAATATTTGTAGAAAAAACTGAAATGAGATTATATGGAATATCGGGGGTTCGTAAAAAAAAAGTTACTTGATCAAGGTTTGCGACTTGAAAAGTAAGACTGGGTTCCAGAAAATGATAGAAGGACAATTGTACGAATTGTATATATTTATAAAATTAGATTTACAATTACATATGCGATTTTTTTTTATCAAAGGAGGCAAACGAACAGCTGGATCACCTGATGTTAAGTGATCACCACGATCCGTAGACACTAGCGACACCAAAGGAGTCGTAAGTGCATTACCAACCCGTGTATGGTGGTGAGGGAGGGGAAGAGAAGGGGACGGGAGGGAAAGGGAGGTGGGACTTCGGCGCACTCAACCAGTACTAGCTTCAATGTCAGCCACATACCACCTACAAAAATGTGTGAATTAAATTAAATATTTAAAATTTCATAAAGGAAAAATTTGGTTTTATAATATTCACTAGCTGTTGCCCGCGGCTCCGCACGCGTTTTTTTTTTTTTTAATATATTAAATAAATGTTAAATTTTGATCACATATCTAGTGTAAATTACAATAATACTCTTTCAAAAATATTTGTAAGTATCACACGCACATCATCTACTGTAACAGGTAATATGTACTTGTACATTATATATGTGAATACGAATAGTGAATCGGATGGGAAGAGATTTATCATCAGCCACATAACAGGAACTTGAAACTGCTATATATGACCCTTAGTGCCCACTTACACTATATAAGAAAGTAATGAAAATATTAAGCTATACATTTTCGAACAATATGTGTTAAATCTTTTATTATATAGATATAATATGTCCATAGTGTCGATATAATTAAGTTATTATCATACCTTGCTATAATTTAAATCACATATAAACATATGACTTTCAATTACAACAGCGATACCCTTGGTGTTACAGTTGTTCATAGGCGACGTTAACCACTTACCATCACCTGATGGTAATGCCCATCTGGGCCGTCAGCCTGTTTGCTGCCTTTTGGTATAAAAAAATCTTGGAGTCCAGTACAGCTCGTGTATGTTTACAATGAACAACATATTTTTGATTAATTTCACATGGATGAAGGCACGGATAACAGCTTATCACTACATAGTGTAAGAAAAAGTCCTGTTCCACGTCTGTCTATATGTCTGTTCGCGATAAGATCAAAAACTACAGAATGCATTTTCATGCCGTTTTCACCAATATATAAAATGATTATTGGGCAAGGTATAGGTATAGTTTGTCTTATTATCAGGGCGGGCAACGTCTGCTGAACCCGCTAGCTTAAAATAAAACAGCTAATTAGTTACTTATTTGTCCGTAAAATTCCCGTTCAAATAGGTCTAGCCGTTTCGGAGATTACCCGGAACAAATAAAAAAACACAACAGACATATCGATAGAATTTAAAAAAAATGTTGATATTTGTAGCATCTCATATATTTCTAATATAAAATACACTCACTTTACTTTTATTACACGTAATATATCACAAATCAAGAATTGGGAACAAAACTAAAGTAGAAATAAATTTTTTGATGAGTTTTTGGCGGAATTTTAGTCTGTCATCTAGTGGATTTCTATTTTATTAATAATCGTGTGTTATTTGTCTCTATATTGTGTTAAATTTGTGACGTTTTATGTGATATGGTTCGTTTATTTTGCATAAGTGAAATGAAAGAAAAATAATACCACGAAGCATGAATTCTGTGGTCTTGAAAATTAAGAATATTTTTTTTTTTTTTTATATCAAAGGAGGCAATCGAACTGGTGGGTCACGTGATGTTAAGTGATCACCACCGTCCATAGACACTAACGACATCAGGGACGTCGCAAGTGCGTTGCCAGCCTGTATATGGGAGAAGGGGGAAGGGAAGGAAAGGGAAAGAAGGAAAGAGGAAGGAACGTGGGTCTCCGGCTCTCTCACTGACCGAACGAAACACAACAATGCAAGCACTGTTATTTCACGTCGGTTATCTGTGAGAGGAGTGGTACTACCCCGGAGGAGCCGACTCATTCATGCTGAAACCAAAAATAGCTTCAGCGGGGCTCTACCACCTCTACCTCCACCACCACAAAATTTACAAAATATTATATAGAGTATTTGGCTCTTATACCTTAACATTATCTTGGACATAGAAGAAAAACACCTATATTGACAACTTCAGAATTGGCAGTATAGATTAATTCCTTCGACTATCTTATTGGACGAATATTATTACTACTAAACATTTTGAATAGCAACACAAAATAAACTTTAGAAATGTTTCCGATATAAACGTACCACGTACAATTAAAAATTGGAAACAAAAGTAACGTAGAATAAACCTTTTGAATAGGAACATAAAATAAACCATGAAAATATTTTCGATAGAATGTTATCGCGTTACCATGGCAACGCATATAATACTGACATTAACACGCAGCGGAAGCTTCCAAAGTAGCCCGATTTTGAGACATTCTTCATTAGTGCTCAGCTCCTTTTGGTTTTAACGTGATGATATGTAGCCTATAGCCATCCTCGATAAATGAGCTATCTAACACTAAAAGAAACTTTTAAATCGGATCTGTAGTTCTTAAGATCATAGCGTTCAACCAAACAAACAAACAAACAAACAAACAAACAAACTCTTCAGCTTTATATATTAGTATAGATTTAAAAAATGGCAAAACAGACGACAGTATTTAAATAATTTAACTCCTAAGAATTTTATGAAAATGAAGGGTCCATTTTCTTATTCCAATTAGCCAATATAAATGTACGTTAAATGTTATTATAGCCAGTACCTATTTACCTTTACCTGTTCTACAGTGTAGATACTGTGATTTAATTTTATCCTCATATTTCCCATCCAAAAATTTATAAAACACTAATTACTTACCCGCATACTGGCTAGATGTTCGTAGTTAAATGTTCCTTCTTTTGTTTACATAAAAAAGAAATTAAACACGAATTTTCGATGATAAAGCTCGAGGGCTCTCGTGTGTAATCATCTCTCTCATACCTTTGAGCGCCATCTTGTTTTTCGAGTATTGTTCTGTGCGTACAACAATAGAATTCGCATTTTACATACACCTGTATGTTGACATTTTTTGTTTTATATTGTTTCTATGTCTTTTGTGTGTGATAAGGCTTCTTTTGTCGTTTACCTTTTGTACGGGCTTTTGTACTGAATGTAATATAAATAAAAATAACTTTATAATTCTAAAGATAAATTATCTGTATACAAAAACAATAATATTAATTTTCAGTATTACAGAAGATGGAGACAACAGTAACTAATGTAAGTGATTTAAATTAAAAAAAAAAATTCGAGGCAGTCATACGCACTACAGACAGAAGTGAAAACTTAAAACAATGAAATAACTGTATTCTCTTTCGAATTTTTAAATTAATTATAGTGTGAAGGATAATATTTATAATGTAGATTTTTTTTAAGATTATTAACATTAGTGTGGTTTCCATATCTATTGAAAGATTCGCCAGCTTATAGATATTGCCACTGCTAGGTTGGTCTACTTCGCTTACTTCCGCAGCTTAATATCTTATGGTATTTTGTTGTGGGGGACAGCAGCTAAGGTAGATACCATATTCTTACTACAAAAACGAGCAGTTCGAGCAATCTATAATTTGGGGCCTCACGAATCATTAAAGACTAAATTTCAGGAATTCGGTATTTAACTCTGCCCTCCCAATATATTCTTGATAATTTTATATACGTCCGCAAAAACTTAGATGATCTGGATTTATGAAAAGACCGATATAATGTAAATACTAGAAATAATAACAAACTGGTTATTCCATGTTTTAGGCCTACTTGTCAGATAATAAGTTCAAGTGTTATGTTCAGCGGGTCTTAATTTATAAAGGTTATTACAGGGTCGGTCAATGTGTGAACGATAGCGACGTCTGGAAGTGAGGCCTCTCTCTGCGCATCTACCAAAAACGAATGTAGTTATATGTGTACTATGTTGTAATTATATTTTAAAAAAATGTATTATGAAAAGATAAAGCAGATCGAGTTTCTTGCCGGTTCTTTTCAATGACTGAGTTGTATTACGAACCGGGGGTAGTTTTGAAGTTTATAAGTGCCTTTTCAGGGCCTAAATTGAATAAAGAGTATTTTGATTTTGAATTTGATTAGCACTCGGAGCAATAATTATATATATATATTTTTTTTTATTGAAGCACGACAAAGTGACTGGACTATGCCTGATGGTAAGCATAATACAATCCAAAAACAGTGGCGACCACCGAAAGACAGATTATCCATCGCTGCTCGCAGGCTGTCATGCCAGCCATAATGACGAAAGTCACCCGGTACTGGATATGCACAGGCTGATCCCGAAACGCGACGCGCAGAAGCGAGTCACTATGACGGGCTTTTTCGCCATGTACATGGTGGTTGCGACCCAGTCGGGCTGTAAAACCCTACCACCCCTACTACATTTTTATAAAGTCTATTAATAAATATGATGATGATCAGCTGCAAAATATCAATATTTGATATACACAGTTTTCACTTCCAAAATACTGATTGCAGGCAGTTAGGAAAGTGACAAACACTGAGAAGTTAATTTTATCTTGTTTATGTAATCATGAAAGATTGAGATCACTATAGCTATAAGATATAACATTAATTATGGTTTCCAACAATATATGTCAAATTTTATGTAATTAAATGTAATCACCAGAATAAAGTATCTTCATGTACAAAACTGGTTTTTCTCGCGGCTACTATGAAACTGTTAATTTTAACTATCTCATAAGTACAGCACTTTTTTTTAACGAAAAGTACCCTTTGTACTTTTCTGTACCCCTGACAATAGATAGGTAAAATAGTGTAGTGATTTATTAAGTAGTTAATATGCAAAGAAACAAGTTCCTTTATAATGTTTGGGTTCCTTTGTACGCATGTTCATATATCTCCTCCTGAAAGGCTTGACTGATTTTAGTGATATTTTTGTACTTATGAAGTGTATAATTAAACCCGGTAGTCGGCAATGTGGTTGAGATCTAATGTTTTTGCAATAGTGCCTCTATATATTTTTTATTTTTTCCATGAAATAGAAAAAAAATGTTTCCAAATATTTTTAAATGATATTTGTCAATTTCTACTAAATAACAAAAATGGAAAATTTATTAGGAAATGGGAGAATTAAGGAAAATGGAAAATTTATTGAGAAAAAGTTACTGAACTGTATTTATTATCTTCGTCTATTTTTATACAGTTATAATTTATAACGCCATTGGCTGGTTGTAAATTTCAAACATGTTTTCGCAGTATCTTCATTTATTCAAGAAATTCGGAATAATAAATTTATGGGTATTTGTCCACCTCATTATACATGGCGTTATAATTCGAGAATAAATCTGAAGTATTCACGGAGACAGAAATGGAATACAAAAAGAATAGCATATTAATGACGATCGAGAAAAGGCTAGGAACTTTGTAATCGATCCCTTTCGAGTTGAGTGCATTTACAAGCAATTAACAGTTGAACCAGTAAGCTTGTTAATACAAACACGCGAGCTGCATGTTAGCATCTAGACTTAACCACCCTTAAATACCTTATCGATCATACTACGACGATTATGAAAACTTAATAAGGTTGCATTTGCATTATGGTATATTTTTTCACAGTAGTTTATTACCATTCGTGTATATAGTTACAAGTTTATTATGTTTTTAATTTTCTAATATTATAAAATTTCTAAGATTTATTTTTTTGTTTGATGGCGTTGAACTCTGGAACTGCTATTCAGATTTGAAAAATTAAATTCACATTTTATAGTACATTTATTGAGTGCTTAAAAGATTATTACACTACGATATATTGCTACCGCAACGAGGACGACTATTGTTTTCGAAAAGGAACGGTTCGCGCGCCATCTATTGTAGTGTGGTTGAATTAATTCAAAAACTCTTACGGTTGCGCCTACAACACTTAGTTAAATATACGTCACATTCGCATAAATGGTTTAAGTATATCGAACAAACAAAAAATATCATTTAAATTTGTATAATGGCGGATTTATTTATTTTTATATATTAAAAAGCTACAAAATAATTGTTTTTGCAATCAAAGCTGGATTGTGGGTATTCAATTATAACAATCAGATTTTAATATTTCTACAAATAAAATAAGGAAGTACATACTACGTTTTCCAACACCTAACATATAATATAAAATCAATTGTCGAGGTGGTCGAGAAATTTGACCGCTGGAATTTCAATACGATGTCTACAGTTTCAACCCTCGACCTGTACCAACAAATCTTTCAGAATTCGCGTACATTACTGATTTAAATTGGCAGCACTATCGACTGACAGTGGATGAATACATCAGGGACATACTTGAGAAAATGTAGAACATGGATTTATTAAAATTTGAAATCACCAATACCTTGTAGGCTGACGTAGTGAATACACCCAATACCTTCCTTCGGCAAGAGGCATATGACCTTGCAGCGGGTCCCTTAGAGGCTAACTATGATGTTGTCTAACCTTGTACGTCTGTGTGTATATAATATCATTTTTACTTGTGCTTTTTTATCAATGTGCCAAAAATAAAGTCGTGTACACGTATATCGAAACCTCCTGTATAAATGTACGTGACGTGTGTATGTTATGTATTCGTGCGCTTTTGTTACAGGGTGCTGTTTTGTGACGTTTTTCACACGCAAAGCGGCGCTGAAAGCCCAAGACGCTTTGCACAATATCAAAACGTTGAGCGGGGTGAGTACATTCTATAAATGTTTCTATTTTCCATGCGTTTTATTATCACCTTTACGTGTTCAATGTACGTATTTATGTGATATATAAAATTATCTTACCTGACTTTTCAAAGGCCGAGTTTGTTTTTTTAAATATTGTTTATAGATTTAAATGTTTTAAACAGTATGGGATGGGTATGTTATATGTCTTTGTTCAGGAAGACTATTTTTGACTGAAGAAAAACATTGAAACTAGAGAAATTCGCAGTCTGTAGCATACGTTTCCGTCGGATACTTATAGGGTTGCCAATTATTTTTTCACAGATAATCGTATTTATTAGAAAAATCTATAACAATCTAGTACACTTCAAACATATACAGTTTTTTTTTTTAATAATAAAATCAGGCGACGTTTAATTTGTTGCTTGTTTATTCTTATAAGATGAATGACAATAAATACCTACGAGATCATCCATTAAAACTATATGAAACATTAGCGAAAAAAAAACCAATGAAGCCCTTCTTGCCTAACAGAGTAGTTGCAGCATAGAATAAACTACCAGAGAAAGTTGTGATGGCTCCAAACATAAGTTCTTTTAAGAATAATTTGAACTAGGAAGATATCTCCAAATTATTTGATACACACGCAACAGCTAATTAACTGCAAGTCTGTTATACCAAATAATAATAATAATAATTCTAATAGAAAAACAGTATTTATTAGCTTCTGTTGAATTAAAAGAGATTGTCTACAATAACAGTGCAGTATAACTCTAACTTACCTGATTACTTTTTATACTCTTAGTAGTTCAGTTAATCACCTAGCTAGAGTTCTATGAGTGGGATATATTTTAAAGGGTAAGTATTAATATAGGAAGGGAGTTATACGTTGTCTACCTGTTGCTACATGTAACAAAGATTCTTTTCATAGCATTTCAGGGCAGGGGGTGAACAAACATCCCCCGCTTGATACTCGGATTGTTACCGAATACAATCAAATTACGGACTACTTTCCAATAAGATCTCGCGAGTTGCTAGTGCGTAAAGAATTCTTATAGCACTATATTTTTATTTATTCATTCTCTCAAAAAGACTAAATAACTAAACACGACTTGCATTTAATAGACATTTCGTTCAGATCTATATCCAGTACACAGGTGACAAATGAGGTTATTTTTTAAATTAAAAATTAGTCATTACAGTGCAATATTTGTATGCATATTTTAAAGAAATTTCATATTCGAACTTTTAACATTGTCGGTAAAATAATTTGTATTTAGGTTTTATTAATACGGCAAAGTATTGAAGTGTTGTGATTATAGCTAGAATTTTGCCACTTGTCAGTCGAATAAGAAAGTATTATAATTGTTTAAATAACACGCAGTTTATAGTATGAAATTACTAATAAGACTATAATAAAAAACATAATATCGTAATTGCGATTCTAATTCGATAATAATTTAAAAAATACATATAATGTAAATGTTTCTATGTTGATTTTTCTCATTGTAAAAATATATATAAATTTTTATGAAAATTAAAAGTTATGCAATAATAAAATGCCTCTCTGTATATCAAAATATATCACGCATTATGTTTAAGTTAGTTTGATAAATAAACATGTGCTAAATTTAAGCATTAGTTCAATTATATTATAAATATTATATTATATTGTACTGTATTTATGGAAAAGGAGCATACATATTTTTGATTCGTTATTTTTTACATTTATTATAAATAAAAAAGAATCGTGTAACTCTAAATTATGAAAATAATTACTTTGTATATAAAATATCATCAATGATTAACTTTCGTACATTGAGAGGTCATTATTTTTAATACAAACATTTGTTCACGTCCAGTAATTATGATCGCGTAGCATCTGGCAACACCGGCGCTCGGCCCCACGTCTCGTCTTCATCTCGGCGATAATTCAATTCCATTATATTATCGAGGGTTTTTTCTCTGTCGATTGATTTCCGAACGTTCCGTTATTTCGGATGAGAATGGCAGGTGAGGTCCCCTCGGCGCGGCCTCCCTTCGCTTACATTCGATATAAGATGAAAATATTTATCGATACGAGTTGTTATCTTGTCATTATTCTTCCTTTTCGTGAATGTTTTTACGTTTCCTTTATACAATATTATCGAAGTAAAGCCATCGAATCTCTTGATAGATAATTTTATGTTAGCATAGAATTACTTTTTTGATTATTTACTGGGTTTTATTTATTAAGTTGATTGATAGATAGATACTAGTGTAATGATTTCTATTTTTGTAATTATTTTTAACGATTTCATATGGTCTTTATAATATTGTTACAAACTAAAATGATATTTAAACGATCATAATATCTAGGTACCTCCGATACCGCTACAACACATCCGAGACGCAACCGGAACATTAACACTAGCGCCACCTTATTAGAGCTTTTTTTTCGGTCTGACTACGCTATTGACCCAGCATGATCTTAACAGCCTCACCGGACTACTAAGGCGAACGCTTGCGGCCCTCAGCCGATTTTATTTGACAGCTAGCTCAAGGGTGCAGGCACACCTCGGCTTGGGCTGTTGACCAAAATCTCACGTGATATTACGACGACTAAGACGGTTGAAGTGATGTTGGCTTAGTCGACAGCCTAATCGGAAACCACGTCGAAGGACGTAGGTTCGAATCCTAGGTACTAAGTCGGCGCTTTCTGTAAAGGAATGTTGGCTATAATGTTTGAACCGACCGATTTCGCCCATAACGGCCACTTTAACCCCTTATCAATACTCGGATTCCAGTAGTAGGAGCGGTCAGACGCGCAGGATATATTAAAGTGCACAAGTGTACGCGCAAGGTACAGGTGCACATACTCGTCCTTATTCTCCTGGGTCCAGCAGAACGGGGACCGTAATGATCGAGAAAGGACTCAGTGACGTAGTACAGTCTCCCGGTGAGAAATTACAAGGGGTCAGTAGTATCTCGCACTCCCTTAATCGCCTCTTCCGATATCCACGGGAAGATATGGAGTGTGCTATTGTACTCTGCCGGCACTATACGGTGAAGAAATACATTGTGATGAAATCATAGAATGACGCTAATTTTTTTTTCTGTGGAAAACTACCAGCGTCAAGTTAAAAAATCTGTCGCGAGGCACCCATTGGTTTGTTCCAGCAATTGCAATTGAAAGCCAGAGCCCTTCGTGGTTTGCCGTATTTACCATCTAAGACCATAACATCAGTTAATATCAGATGAAGTTGTGATCAAACGCTAAAACGTATAAAGAATGAAAAAATTGAGCCGTCATGGGACGCCTGGCAGACGTGAAATATCAATTTTTTTTGTATAAGTTATTATATACGTTCATTAAATGCAGATTACGACAGGGATCAGTTATAGCATAATAAAAAGATACAACTAAAAATTGTAAATTAGTTCCATAAAATAATGACAGTTTATTTATTTTATTACATAAATATTCATTTTTAATACAAAATACAAAAATTCAACTAAGCGCTGACTAGTAACATTTATGAAAAGGCGCTATGTCTTCGGCGCGTACCGCGTAACCCTAGTAGAACAAGTAGCCTACAAGATAGGGTTGCAAATGTTTTTGAGTATTTCGTTAATAGTGCAAAGTTTGTGATTTCTGTTGCCACGCCAACAATCAAGTTTACCTTCCACCTATAAATGTTTCATATCAAAATGTTAACCCTAATGGCTCTCAAGAACAACTACCGGAATTCACCCATACCGTGATATATAAGATTTTCAACTTGAAGACTGAGTAACTAGACAGACGGGCTTAGATAAATCCCCATCACTGAAATAAAAGTAAAATATTCGAATAATTCAAATTGGAATTTGTTTGTTTGATCTCGTAGCTTCAAGTGCGATCGTTTGTCGTAATAGGACATTCTAAGACTGACCCCGAATCAACTTGAGACGCGTTTGGAATAACTAACTAGAGCTTTCCTGCGAAGAACGTTATAAGAATTTGTACCTCCGCTGACCTTTGTCAAGGGACAAATTGGTGATAGAGAAATATTCGATCTAGTAATCCTTATCCTTATATATTACTAGCTGTGCCCGCGACTTCGTTCGCGTGGAATAAATACTTTGGGCTAACGCTAACAGGCAGCGGAAGCTCTCGAAAAAAACCCTAAATTTTATATATTCTTTATTGGAGCACCGCTCCTATTGGTCATAGCGTGATAATATATATGCCTATGCCCTATGCTAACTACGCTAACATGCTAACCATCCTCGATAAATGCGCTATATAATATTGAAATAATTTTTCAAATCGGACCAGTAGTTCCTGAGATTATCCTCTACAACGTCACAACGTCACAAATAAACTTTACCTCTTTATAATATTAGTATAGATAGTATAGAACTATACGTTATATAATATTCTGTTTTTGTAAGAAATTGAAATGCATTTACTTACCTATTCGTTCCTTGTATTCGTACCTCTAAAGCCGTCATTCCATTTAAAATAACGTTTGATAGACTCGATTTCCTTTGTGAGGTTTCACAATGAACGCAGTACTTTAACAGTGATGCGTGTCCAAACCAACGACAGACAGACAAACAGACATTTCTAAAAGTGATTAAAAAATATTTCATTACTTATTCCTAGAAACCTGCAACATTTTTTTTCATAAAAATCTTTATTCTATTATATGTCTAGATATAGGTAAGAGAAAATTATATTTCTATCCATTACTGTGCCTATAATTCGGGACCTAATTAAATTATTTATTGGATCTACTTTTAATTTAAATGTGTTTCTCTGAACAGATATTGATTAACCTTTTTTTATTACGTATTATATGAACAAATACATGATTATATAAAAATTAAATCGACATAAAATTAATACCAGTAAACTTCGTTGCAATTAAGCTAGTTATGCCTTGCCGTTGTAATTGAGTATAATATCTGCAGCACATAACTAGCCCCTTATTACTTCATTCTCGTTTAGCGTGCTCTCTGACATACATTTGGAACTATATTTGCTCCGTAAATAAAGAACGTAGCGTAATGTTAGATAATTTATAACTTTTCTTAATAAATTAGTTATGAAACGCAATAATATGTTTTAAAATACGGCTGGTAATTTTTAAGATTGTCGCGTTCAAATATGCAATCTGCTCACGAAAGTCACGTTATTAGAGCGATTGTAATATTTCTATTTAGTTTGGTAAATTTTACAATATATAGTATTTGTATTTCGTTCGGCACGCTAACCCTAACGCTGATGGAACCAGTTAACACTTTCGCTGCGTTACGGCAAGTATTTTGCCGTATTTGACAATCCGCCAGTGCGGCAGCTTGTTGTCCTTGTTTTGCGCGCGGTGCGGGGGCGATTTAACTATGTTCCTGTACGTGTAGAAAAAAGACAGTGATCTTTTCAATATTGTTGCTTTTAATGTAATAATATTGTGCAGTAATAATATACGGCAAAATAGTAACGCACAGTAAGGTAAGTATTTTTATTCAGTGCGGTACGGCAACTATCTTGTCGTACCCCGCCAACCTCGCGCCTCACTGCATGCGTCTGCGCGGCATCTCAATTTTCGTTAGTGCTGTGAGACGTACATAAACCCCACAATAATTTTTGTGCAGAAACTTACGCACTTATCTAAGAATGAGACGTTCATGTAAAAAAGGGAATTAAAATTGAAGGTACAGAAGCAAGAAAGAAAGTTTTTCATTGTAGTAGAAGCTCGTATGTGACATCTAATTCTAAAAAAAAAAAAAACAAATTTGGCAATAACAGGGTACAAGTAATTGAAAGCATTTCGAGAAACAAAAGGGACGATAAGGCTTGTTCATGGTTAAATAGACACAAGGAGTCGAAAGCAGTAGGCAGCAGGCGTAGTTATTAGGCGCAGTTACTAGTATCGCCAATTTAAAAAATATTTAAATATCTTATAATTATGTTGACTAATTAAGAAATTATGTTATGTTGATTTACACACTGTTAAATTTTAATATTGTGCATATTAATAGAGAGTAGAATATCTTTAAAGTTTTGATTGTCATTTTGAAAGTAAACCCCCTTCCCTAGCATTTTTACACTTCTGTGCTATACGGCAAATCTATTGCCGTGAATGAATGATTTTGAAAAATCCCTATATATACTGAAATATTGTCCAGAACCCCGGGCTACCGCAGCTTGGTATACACGAGGATGTAGCCTATCGATTCATAAAAAAAAACAATTAGTATGGGGAGTTTCCACGTTTGTATGGACGTTGAAAGTCAGATGCCGGTACGGCAAAATTGAGGTCGTAACGCATAGCAGGAAATATAGATACGGGCAGTATTTGTCTCGTAACGCACTAACAGAAAGTTTAGACCTAATGCTGCCGCAGCGAATGTGTTAATTACTTAAGGCCCCGGGAAACTCGATCATATATTTTGGATGATAATTGTTCCACTCCTAAAGAACGTAGCGTAATGTTAGATAACTTATAACTTTTCTTAACAAATTAGTTATCAAAGTTTTCAAATACGGCTGGTAATTTTGAAGATTGAGGCGTTCAAATCAACAAATATGCAAATAACCTGCTCACGAAAGTCACGTTATTAGATCGATTTTAATATTTCTATTTGGTTTAGTAAATTTTACAATATGTAGTATTTGTATTTGGTTCTGCACGCTAACCCTAACGCTAATGGAACCAGTCAATTACTTAAGGCCCCGGGAAACTCGATCATAAATCTACGGCTATCGATCAAAGTTCAGACATGTCCGACCGCGGACGGTCAAAATACACACACCCTTGTATAAGGTGTGTTATATAAAGTGTACCGATTCGGTACAGTATATATACGTGTACTTTATAGTTTCTATTAACTTTGGATATTGGACAGCTCGAGAATTGTTATTGATCGATGGGATAGTATATAACAATAACTATTAAGAAATTAATGTAATTTATGCACTATTTCACTAAATACAAAACAAAATCCTCTGACACGTCTGTTTGTTCGCAATAAACTCCAAAACCATAGAACGGATTTTCATGAGGTTTTCACCAGTACATAAAATGATTCATGATGAAGGTTTAGGTTCAAATTTGTAAAGTTTTTTTTTTATTATCAGGGTGAGAAAACATTTTGTAAAGTTTTTTTTTTTATTATCAGGGTGAGAAAACATAGTTACATAAATAAAAAGAATCCAGACGTTATGTACGTATTCACTCCAAAGCAACTGAATATATTTCGTTTTTTTTTTAGGTTTATTTCTTAGACACTTGGCCTTATCTAAAAAAACTATCACGTAAGCTTAATTTAACATGATATTATCAATGTTTTTTATAACTATTACGTATTCAGAGATCTGTGTTTACTTACCGTGGAGAAGTGGGGCAAACGGTGTTATGCTTGCGTTTTTCCCTCTATATATTATATATTTTAAAGATAGTAAACGAATCAGACTGTGGCAGGTATCGGTTAGTTATATATACACTACTAGTGGACCCGGCAGATGTTGATCTACCTTTGTAATAAAAAAATCCTAAAAGTTAACCGTAGCGCCACCTACCGGGTCTGATTGTGAATCTATACCATTCTCGAATCCAGTGGAACACGCACACAAAATTTCATCGAGATCAGGTGAGCTGTTTAGGAATTAAGTGACCTACACATGTACAGAAATTTATATATAAAGGTAATCATCACAATTATAGAGTTATTATAATATGATTATCATTGTGCTATTATTATTAGATATATACACCCACTTGGCCACAATGGAACATCAGCACTGGGGTCATTTATAAGGATGACAGCCAGCACGTGCTGAATTGTGTGCCTTAGCAGTTTAACCGCGGTATAATCTTAATAGTTTTTGACGTATATTCTTTTTCTATGTTACATACATCTTTTTAACTCTGTTTTTCTTCTATCGTGTTTGTCCGTGTGTTGACTGAAATAAATATATTTTCTTTTCGTGAAAGAGTGTACCGAGCGGTATTGTGTTTGCATTTTTTCCTCTGTATATTACATATTTTAAAGATAGTCAACGAGGCAGCCTATATGGTAGGTGTCAGCTAGTTATGTATATTTGTATATACACCATAAAGTAGTTCAAAACTATATTAATTACATTAACTAATGATACCCTATCAATTTATGTTTATTGGTAAAACAACCGCAGTCATGAATAAATGACGATTTCAAGCTATTATTACTAGTATAATTAAGCAGCGCGACGACTGCCGTAAGGGATATATCGACTGCAAGATGAAGGGAAACATCGCGATGAAATCGTATCATGATACTAGGTAGTGCTTTTTGTAATACCAATTAGGTTGACCACTAGCAAATGTATGACCGAAACCTACAAATATGTTCCCGCAACGGCTCTTGAGAGACAGTCCTCCGTTTGGTTTAGTATATTACCTCTTTTAGGCAACATTCTTGCTTAATGCTTAATGCGGTCCAACAGCAAAACCTGTAAACCATAAAAAAGGATAATATAAGAAATAATGAAGTAATAAGAGATTGATAACCCTTTGATAATCATCTCCTTGAGATGAACGATTAAAATTTCTTAGCACAAGTTTAGCAGCATTGTATTAGATTCCATCATTATCGGCCATTAATTCGTCACGGGCCATTTCCCGAAAGATGGTATAGGCATAATCCCCAACGCCAACTCACGTCGTCTTGATGATTTGAAACGCCAAGAAATCCACAGTTCTATTTTTTTTTATGGAAGCACGACAAAGTGACTGCACTATGCCTGATGTTAAGCATAGTACAATCCAAAAACATCGGCAACCACCGATAGACAGATTATCCATCGCCGGTCGCCGCTGCCATGCCGGCCATAATGACGAAAGTCACCCGGTACAGGACATGCACAGGCTGATCCCGGAACACGACGCCCAGAAGCGAGTCACTATGATAGGCTTTTTGCCATATACATGGTGGTTGCGACCCAGTTGGGCTGTAAAACCATACCACCCCGCTAACGCCATTGCCTCGTTCGTTGATCAGCAGGGTGCACCACGTGCAGGTGAGGTTGGCTTGGGTATCTCAAATCTTAAGATGTTACTCGATATCCTTACACCCCTCACATATCACCCCTACATACATGAGTACTTCAAGAAGATTTCTCAGGTTCAAATTTCCTCACGGTGTTTGGTCTTCACTGTCATCCGATTGTGGTACCAATTTCAATTAGTAAATGTACGCAAATTTCGTAAAATCGATTGATACATACGGGGTTTGAACCTGCAGACTTCAGATTAATACTTCAGTAATCAAACCACTCTCTACCATCACGACTTTTTAATATACATTTTGATTTGCGTTGGTTATTAATTTTCATCTTTATTAATTTACAAGCGGTTTCGGGGAACGTTAGCCTGCCCTGAAAATAAAAAAAAAACTAGATATATTATATACATAAACTTTTCTCATTAATCACTTTATCTACTGATGAAAACCGCATGAAAATCCGTTAAGTAGTTTTTGAGTTTATCACGATCATACAGACAGACGTGGCAGAGGAGTTTGTTTTGTAATAATGTAGTAATTTCTGATCAAAAAGTTATATACAACAAAAGAGCTAACTCCACAAATCGAATTAAAAAATGTAATTAATATTCCAAATAGACTAACTGATTTTATTAATAACTCGGAATAGTTGAAATAACTGGAATTTATGCCGCGGACCGGTGGCAGTCGTAACTTCATTGGAGGGTACGGTGCGGCAAAAACTCGAAGCCTCTGAACTATTTTGCAAATCTTAAGACTACATTGCGCTCCCTATTTTGAAGGGCCAACCTTTATAAAGTAATTTATGATATAGCTTTGGATATTCGACGTGAAACACGTTTTTCGTTCCATAAAGTCGAGAAGAATTTAAAGTATCAAAATGTAGAAATTTTCTTGATTTGTAAATTCAGTAGATAATTTTTCTTATAGACATGTATTATTTGTATATTATGTATCATTTGATTATACAAGGCATATTAATCCTATTTAATTAGAAAAATGTGAATATGAGGTTTTTGAAGTAAAACTTCTTTACGCACTCTTGACTTGTGGAGTAAGCTAGTGAATGCGTGACGTTAGGAGAAGTAGGTTCGCGCGAGGCGAACGAAAGTTGAGAGAAGTTACTGAAGATAGAAAGAAACAGATATACGTTTCGTACTATCAATGAAAACCCATAATAAATATAAATATTTACCATGTACATCACATAAAAAAAGGACAAGGACAGCTGGCAGAAGTAAAAATTCAAAACAATAAAATAACTGTATATGTACTTATTTGAATTTTTAAATCAAATTTAGTTTTAATTATTTAAATTTTATAATTTGTTAATTGAAATTATTAATAGTATTCTGGTTTCCACATCTATTGACCCTCCGATCAATAATTACCAGGCCGCTTATACAACGGATCGCTAGTCTGATACAAGCGTAATACGTCAAGAGTATGTTGACATCATTGGTGACGTGCAAACACAGTTTTTTACCCATTGAAAAATTCAAATACGCATATGATACAGTCGAATACGAAAAGTCTGTGGCGTAAATACAATACGCCACGAGCCTGTCCAGGTCATCAGTGATGCAAACACGTAAGATTTTCCCGTACCAATCTTTTTTTTAATCGCTCGCACATTTTATTCTATTAAACACAATCGTACAAACGAAAATACTTATCGCTAAAGTGATATTAGATACCTTGTAATTGTTAACGACGCAAATTGTGATACAATAAATTCTAATAAAATAGAGCGGCTTAACAAAATGTAATAACGATTTGAATCGAAATTGGTAATTCTAGAAGCTTTTGCTGACTTTATCGTTATTCTGTTGAGTATTTCGTCACTTAAAAATGTAAGCAAATTGCTCTCTCAGTGACGATAATATTTTGCAATATTTTAAGAATAAACGGTTTTTTTTTTCTCGAACTGACTACGCTATTGACCCAGCAAGGTCTTAACAGCTTCACCGGACTACTAAGGCGAGCGCTTAAGGCACTCAGCCGATTAAGGATAAACGGTCTCGAGGTGTCCGCTTACATTTAGAGTTCTTCAAAGAAACACGGCGTTGGGTGAAATAAAAAAAAAGTAATATTGTCGATAATTTTTTTCTCTTGAATAAATATCGAGAATGAATAAAAAGGAATCCTTAAAAATTTACGCTGTTAATATTACGATCCGTGGAAAAATGTATATTACAATTGTTTAGTTTTCGCAAGGCATAGATGATAAAATATAATAAAAAATCATTTAAAATATATATATCACTGTATGTTAAAATATTTCCTATGATCATATTCGTAATAATAACAACCATATATTACTTTTTCTTTGAAACATGAATCGCCTTTTTTTCACCTTTACCAATGAGGTTTGATGCGTTCACACAAGCTTCTCTCTCTAGAGCTGCTTCTTTCGCATTAATTTTAGTTTACGCTATCCTTCAGGAACAAGTAACCGGATAATTTAACTTACAAGTCCTCAATAAACCAGCTACTCCTTCAAAGGCCGCTGCGGCATCTAGGACGTCCTTCTTATCAAAAATTGCCATGGGCAGCGACGATTACTTACCATTAGGTGACCTATCCCCTTCGTTTACCTCCAATCACATAAAAAAAACACCAGAATTACCTTAACCATAGTTAGGTACCTACCTGATTTTGACTTATCAATATTTCAATCACTGCATTTCTTGTTTGATTTTGAAAAGTCACTGGTATATATTAGAAGTTTAAACTCCAGTGCTAATGAAATTAAGATGAGAGGATTTTTTTATGTAGGTGGTAGAGCCCCGCTGAAGCTATTTTTGGTTTCAGCATGAATGGGTCGGCTCCTCCGGGGTAGAACCGCCCCTCTCACAGATAACCGACGTGAAATAACAGTTCTTGCATTGTTGTGTTTCGTTCGGTCAGTGGGAGAGACGGAGGCCCACGTCCCGTTCCTCTTTCCTACTTTCCCTTTCCTTCCCCTCCCCCTTCTCCCATATACATGCTGGCAACGCACTTGCGACGTCCCTGATGTCGCTAGTGTCTATGGACAGTGGTGATCACTTAACATCACGTGACCCACCAGTTCGTTTGCCTCCCTTGATATAAAAAAATAAATTTAAACAACTTTATAAACGATTATTCTCTTCCCACGACTTCGTCCGCGTGAAATAGTTACTTTGGGCTAACACTAAAAAACCCTGATTTTGAAACATTTTTTATTGGTGTTCCTGTCCTATTGATCTTAGTATGATATATAGCCTATAGCCTTCCTCAATATATGAGCTATCTAAAACCAAAACAAAATTCAAATCGGACCAGCAGTACCTGAGATTAGCACGTTTACACAAACAAACTCTTCAGCTTTATAATATAACTATAGCTAAACGATTTGAAGTAACGAACGTTAAAAAATAAATACAGCCGAATCGACAACTTCCTTCCTAATTTCGGTTAAGACCTACACACATCAAAAAAGTCTAAGCAACATGCGTGATATTACAAATTTTACCATTTATATTAATTAATTTCTAAGTATTTACTCAAACAAAGTGCGTAGGTAAGTAAACTTTTTTGTTACTGATGACATACTGGCTAGTTGTAAAAAAAAATTTGATTATGTTTTGTTTTTTCATAAAATTCAAATGACTGCGAATTTGTTTGAATTTAAGTGCGTTTTAATTGCTACGTTTAGTCTTGATTTTATAATTTTACCAACCATTAAAATAAAGTTAGCGACAAAATTGAATTGTTAGATATTTTTTACGTCATGAAGCGACGTAATTTGATGGCAGATGAAATGCAAAGAGCTGTCGGGATGTTGCAAGCGGGAAGTAATCAATCTCAGGTATCTCGACATTTTGGCATTCATAGAAGTGTTATTTGTCGTCTTTGGCAGCGCTACAATAATACAGAAGAACCCGCTGAACAGTATCTAGGCCGTAAAAGGAGTACAACCACTCGGCAAGACCGATACATACAACTGACTGCAAGACGCCAGCCGATGTTAACCGCTCGAGAGATAAGTTTGAGGCTACAAATTTCAAGTGGTGTTGATGTAAGTCCTCAAACTGTGCGAAATCGACTGCATGAGTACGGCCTACGAGCTCGATGCCCAATCAGGTGCCCACCGATACGTCACGGGAATCGCGCTCGTCGATATGAATGGTGTAGAGAACACATAACATGGCTCCAGGAACAATGGGATAAAATTATGTTTTCCGATGAGTCGCGATTCGGGTTTAAGCCTGATACAAGAAGGGTGCAAGTGTATCGTCGGCCCGGAAATACTGAAAGGCTCAGGTGCGTTCAGGAAGTTCATCCATACAGCGGCTCAACAGTTATGTTATGGGCGGGTATTATGAAGAACAGGCGAACTGAGCTCATTTTTGTAAATGGAAGCATGAATGCTGAAAATTACATTGAGGATATTCTCAGACCTTATGACTACCCATTTGCACAAACCTTTGGCTCCGATTTTAGGTTAATGCATGACAATGCGCGCTCACATACAGCTCGGCGAACCAGTGAATACTTTGCAAAGGAGAACATCCGGGTATTGCCCTGGCCAGCACAATCGCCAGATCTCAACCCCATCGAGCACGCATGGGACATGCTCCACAGACGTGTTTTGAAGGACTTGGACGGAGCGACAACAACCCAACAGCTGAAGGATTTGCTACAATTCCATTGGGAGCGAATACCGCAAGATGACATAAACAGTCTCATTAATTCAATGAATAATCGTTGCCGACAAGTTCAGAATAGCAGAGGAGACCATACTTTGTATCAAATTGTTCTATTCTTTCACAATAAATACATTTTCTTTAGAAATTTCATTTTGTAGAAAAAAAGTTTAGTTTCTTATGTATCTTAATTTCTACAGTATATTCTAATATTGTTCATTTCTGTTATTAAAAGAACTTATAAAGACAACAGCTGTTATTTTTACATCATAGAACCCTAAAGATATTATTTTAAAAATAAAATACAACGTTATAATGTGAAGAACCATGCTAAAATTTAAATTAGTAGTACATGTTGCTTAGACTTTTGATGAATGTATTAGACACTTTCTGATTCATTTTGATATTAACTCATTCCACCGTTGTCATAAAATCGTTTAACAACACACTCTGTATAACGCTCGACACTTTTGTTAACGCCAGAAACCTCGAAAACCATCACGATACGAATCGCCACTGGTCTCACTCACCCCTCGCCGTTCGAAACTTTTTTAATTTCGCCCACGTACATTATACAGGTGGTATCGAATTTGTTAACTCCATTGTCGGTCGGAATGAGCAATTTCGTCCGAGTCAGCGAGAGATTAGCGACGGAGCCCTTTAATCCGAGCATCGGGCCGAAATGTGGCCCCTAATATTTCATAATGCCTCCGCCGCTACGGCCTCTCCCTTCGATAATGCCCGGGTGAATTGTGAGGGGGTTAAGCTCCGGGAATGTCTTGCACGCTCCATCCGATTCTTGATATGTTTATTAGATTCGCCGCGTCTTGATTATGTCTGTGATATATGTACGCATAGTTTGAAATTTTGCATACTAATATCGTCTATATTTGCTTGACTGTCTATCTATTTATATATAAATCGCCAGTAGGAAAATTAGTCCGTACATACGAGGTATGTCCCAAAAGTATACGACCTGTACCTGTAACTTCGCACTGGCATTATTTTTCATTAAGATAGCCCTTTGACTAACCAAGACGCTCCTATCGGTGCTTCCAAATCCTGATGCCGTTCTGATAATTGGTTTTAAAAAGGCCATGAATGTACGCGTCACATTCGTTTCCACTGTCTCGCTGTCGTCGAACCGGTAACCTTTGAGCGGAATTTTTATTTTTAGGAATATCTAAAAGTCGTAGGGGCTATGTCGCAACTGTATGGAGGCTGACAAAGTTGCACGTCCTCGTTATTTTTCGGTGTTAGCGCACGGTCGACCAGAACGCGGATCACTATCAACATTCGTGCAACCGTCTTTGAATGGCTTGTACCGCCCTCTTTAAGTTTCCTTCTGCAACTTTTCGATGGCCTCTACACAACTCTTTCCGAGCTAGGAAAAAAATATCGTTCTGATCTCTCTCTTATTAACGATAGCAAAATTTGACTAACGCGAAATCGACAATGAACATAAGGGCACGCTGCACTCGAAATAACAAATCTCGTTGGTTGCCGTGGTTTTTTTTATGCCATAAGTGGCAAACGAACAATACCAGGAGAGTTGCAAATACATTATCAGTCTATATTCGGAGGAAGGGGAGGGATGGGCAGAGAAATGGAGAGAGGGGATGTAGGCTTCCGGTGCTCTCACTGACCGAACGGAATGCAACAATGCCAGCACTGTTACTTCGCGTCGGTTTTCTGAGAGATTGCGGTACTGCCCCGGACGAACCAACCCATTATGCTGAAGCCAATAATAACTTCAGCGTGGCTCTACCACCTACAAATGCGGTAGCCAATGACTTTGTGAAGAGTTACTTGGTACGCTCGTACTTCATAAGGGTCCGTCGGACGTTTTGGCATGAAATAATGGGCATAGGTCAGATACTTTTGAGATACACCACGTATTCCTCCTTTGATTGTTAACCGTATGTCATGTTTATTTGTTTGGTAGATATTACAGAGATTTAGTGTTACTATGATTTTTTTAAAGTTTGTTTTTCGTTCTTAATATTGTGTCCTCGAAAATTAATCGAATATGGTAGAATTTTGACCACTAGTGTAAATGAATCTATGGTTATGTCTATACAAACAACTTTGCAATAGATATCTTCCAAAAAGAATATTTAAATTGAAAGGCTTCATCGAAAAATATAGATTATGCAGATAGTTTTTAAAAAACTATCAATACTATTTATAAAAATCGTTACGAAAAGCATTGTCAAAAACTACATTTTTTATTTAATCTTTAACCTATTTTAATTTTACATGATACAAGGAATATAGTTAATAGTAGAGCTTTTTTGCCTTGCTATAAAACATTGGTTTTCGTTTCGTATTTAGTTCTCCCCTCCTCTCCGCTTTTCGTCTGTTCGACTACAATTTCACCTAATACTGAATTATAATGTAGCTCAAGATGGTATTTAGCCAGGCCGGTATTAGAAAAAGCTATAACATAATGCATTTTTTTATGTTTCACTATTGGATGACCTTTAGTTTCATATTACAAAGCACTTAATTACATTTCACATCACTTTCATAAGAAGCGTAGCAAAACCAACAATTTTCCCTAGACAAGAATCAATCCTTCGTCACAACACCCCAGTGAAAACAAAACCGTGACGTTTATTAAAATAATAACCGCAAACGCAGAACCGGTTATCGGACTCAATCCGCCGGTCAGCGCAGTAGGTGTAACCGGACAAAATGACACACACAACCGGATAAGACAATGTACCGTAAAGGGGCACCCGGGCACCGTGACCCGAGGCTTTCGACCTTTCAATTTCCCTGATTGTCCGGATCGGGGCCGTATTGCCCGTCTTTATTTCTTTATCTACATGACCGCGATGATTTCTTATGGTCTGTACGCGACCTTAGATGTCCTCTGATGGAAATTGGTGCGGGATCGTGTACGAGAAACGGAGAGGTCAGTGGATTAATTTGTAAGACCTTTATATAAGGATAGAGTATAATGGAAAGGAGAAATTTACTTTTATTTTCGACGCTTTTTATATCTCACTGTTACGTGTGTCGTTTTCTTCCATTTTTGATAAGAGACTAATGGCAAGTTGATCTACTTTTTGATACTTCATCATGTGTATTTTTTCGCAAGCTATTTGACAATTTATGTTTTAGTAAATACATTTCAATTTTTTTTAATCAGCACTTGATCGGTAATTGGTCGCTTAATTTTTGTTGTTTATTTATACTTTTTCTGCACGTATGTATGTAACTGAACACTTCCCAAACAGATGAATCGATTTTAATGATTTTTTTGTGTGTATTTTAAGTTGGGCCTGGATGGTTTAAATGCATAGTTGATACCGGTAGGTGGCGCTGCGATCTGAATCGAGGAATTTTACTATTATTTTCAAGGCAGGATAATGCCTGCCTAGCCTGCTTGTTTCCTTATAAAAATTATTATATAGCTCATTTCATTAGAATCCGTCCACCCATGTATGTTTGTATAATTAATACATTTTTTTTTGTTCAATAAATTAGGTATATAGTACATAAAACGCAAATGAATAAAATAAGTCGGACCATACTATTTTTCCTTTGGTCATCTTTGTCAAAGGAAATAAGTAGATGGATAATAATATTTTTACGAAGGAATCTATTTTATTACTTATATTAATGCTATTATGGAATTGTATGAACTCCGTGTATTATAGTAATGATATTTATTCCATAACAACGGACGAAAGGAGCAAAATGATTGATGGAGGACATAATAATAGGATCCAGAAAATTGAGCGGGTTGAAGATACATGTCATATTTATATAATTCGATAGGCATTTTTTACTATATTTACATAGAACATAACAAATGTTTGAAAAAAAATCCGTATATATATTTTTTCGCGTTACTAATCTTTGCTCGCGACTTCGTCCGCGTTTATGTACACTTGTGCTATTCCTCGGGAACTGGAAAAAAGAGTATGTGCTTTTGTGTGCCACTAATAAATATGTATGCCAAATCTCATGATGATCCGTTGAGTAGATTTTTTTTAATTGTTTTTTTTTTGCAATCCATTTGTTAGATTATTACTGGCATTGACGAATATGTAATAATATTATTCTTTTGATAATTTTAATATTCCAACAAGATAGTTTGCTCCCTTGCTAGAAAATGTTGCAGGAAGTTTTTGTGGCATCTCAGAATTCATACTCCGTATTATTTTCTATCCACTTAACTCATACACAATAACCGAAATATATTACGTAAAATGCCACCATATTACACAAAATAGAGTTAAGTAGCTCAAGATTATGAATAAAATATAAAATTAACTACATAACAAACTAAGATCCCGGTCAAAGGTCGGTTGAGTAGTAAAGATGTGAAAGCGCTATTTATATAGGATAGTAGTAGTAGATAGGATAGTATAGCTAAGTTTTAGCAGTGTCAGTTTTAGTTACTGGTCAGATGACCACAACCTCATCTGATGATTAATGATGTTGTGGGATAAGATGGTAAGCATGCTAAATCTAGAAGAGACTTAGCTCCTAGGGCAGCTGCCCGAACACACCATTAGGTGGCTAGAGGCAGATCTTCATCTCAAGGGTAATAGTTAACCAGGAGGACTTAGAAAAAGTCCTACCATTATATCATAGTATCAACACGGTATTCTCCTAAATATAATCTGTATAACTCAAAATTAATTGGCGTATGTATGTGAGCGCGTCACATCAGAACGGTTACATCCAGTTGACTAAGTATTTTATATGTTTGCTATTGTCAGGTCGAGATATGAATGATAATATTGGATGAAGCGTACGGAAAAGTGAAAATCTCTGAATAAAAAAAAATTATAAGAAAAATGAGTGCAACAGAAGACAGGATATCTTTAAAATATTGTCAGAATTAAGGTTCAATTGTAATAATGTATACTCGTGATGTAAAGGAAAGATTTGATCTCATTTTCTTCTTTAGTACACTTCAGCAATCGGTAATAACCCCAAAATATATATTATAAAAAAAGTTCTTAATAGGATAATGTAATATACAAAAAAATGAACTCTGTGATATATATGTAAAATTGTATATGTCCGATCGGAAATAAATTGGCGTCTATGTGAAAGTAAGATGTCATCCACGGTGTTGTCATGGTTATGGTTTATTGATCAATCTGTCAATACAACTACAAATGCGCTACTGATTATAATTACGAGGTATCCGTAAACGTGACTAAATGATTTTTCTGAGCGAGGATGCCTTGTGGTTGGTTCCCTTTTAAGGCATTCGGTTAAAGCTGATAGCTAATAGTAATCAAGATCCAACCAATATTGTGTCAGAACGGGGTAAATAGAAGCCAGCCGACAGTAACTCCCCCGCTACAGGCAACACGGACACAGGTCAATAGTAACTTCCCAGATATAGGCATGGGCACGGACGCAGGTAAATAGTAACTCGTCCGATATATAAATTTTATAAAATCTTGAAAAACTGGGGAGTTTTACCCGAATCCCAAGAATTTACTCACAGATTTTTTGATACGATCATCACATTTAAATGTGGGAACCTAATACACAGTTCGAACAGTTTAAATCATTATTCATGGCGAGATCTGGACAAAACATGTGTACCATCGTACCACCGCGACCTCATACTAACTATGGGAATCGGAATATTAAAATATTTTTTAAATGTTTTGGTGCAAGTTAAATTTAATCAATTTTAAAGTTTGTGGTAAATTTGGTAGAATTTAGTGCCATTTTTTTTCGGTAAATAAAATTAATAGAAAACCGGTACACTACATCGTGAAATAATTTTTTCCCCCTAAGGCCCAAGTTATAATGATTGAGTTGAGTTAAAAACCGAGTTATCAATATGTTTTACATGTTCAGGCCCACGCAGTTTGGTCCTTTTTAATGAAAAACTCGACCAATCCTTTTATCTTTTAATCATTTAAACGCACACTGGACGTTTAGACAACCTCGAGTGTTAATTGAAAGAACATTTGTAGATAACCTTTTATTGAATAATATAGCATTTATCACAATATTCGGTGAGATTACAGTTGGTGCGAAACTTTAAAAGCAAGATGCATAAAACTGGAATGTACGTCATATTATATATACACTGGGCTTTTAGGAGACGATTTCTTCTCAAACTCGGGCTTGAATGCTACATGTTAGTTTATGCAATAGATTATATATTAGTTCTCACGAGGTTATACTGACTGCGTTCCAGTAGTAGCTCACAACGCTCACGCTCACGCTCACGACCGCGAGTTTTCCCGTTCCACTAGCTCGCGAACGTTACGATCGTAAGAGCTAGTGGAACGCATTTGTGGGCGTTATGAGCGTTCAGATAAATAATAAAAATGGCGATCTAGAAAAAATAAAACAAAAACTTTGAGAGGTTAAGTTACACTTTGTAAGTCTTAACAGTAAATTCATATAATTATGAAATTCATTTAAGTATATTAAAGAAACAATGTATAATTCAATTTTTTTATTTTAATTATCATAAAAACATAAAAAATGACCTTATTGGTTAAATGAAAAATATTAAATTACCATGAAATGATTATAAATTAATTTTTAAATTGAATTTTAGAATTCACAACATTATTCAAAAGAAGTAAAATTATCAAAACTTAATTAACGTATTTCATTTCATATTTTATTTACGTATTTCAATACAATATGTTATTTAATATAAATATCCTATACCGTATCAGGTAATGACATTTTCACGGTCGCCATCTTTATTGAGAATCCCACCAATTTTGTCAACGCTCACGTCGACCCACGTCCAGACATGGGGCGTCGTGAGCTTCGCGTGAGCGTATGTTATGACGTCATCATTGACGTTTTCGCCACGACCGCAACGCTCGCGGTTGTCTAGTGGAACGGCGAAAAGGGCGTTGTGAGTGTTGTGAGCGTCTACCGGAACGCGCCCACTGTCGTAAAAGCAATTTATTAGGTAAAGCGTTTTAATTTTACAATTTTTTTATTAACTCGATTCATTGCCTTTTCTAGAGGAAATTTGATTTGATTTGTAATCTGCTGGTGACCTAGAAACATGACAATTAAACATAGTACGGAATCGTATAATAATTTAAGAAAATGTGGAGGATAGCAAAGAATAATTATGTTTTTTTTATATCATATAAGAGGCTAACGAACAGGCGGGTCACCTGTTGCTAAACGATCACCACCGTCCATAGACACTATCAACCCCAGAGGAGTCGCAAGTGTGTTGCTAGCCTGTGTTTGGGGGAATGGAGAGAAAGGGAGAGAGGTTAGGGAAAGGGAAAGAGAAAGTAGAGGGGAGGAGAGAGGGGAAGGGAGAGAAGGTGGGCCTCTGGTGCTCTCACTGACCGAACGAAACGCAACAATACAATCAGAGTTACTTCCCATCGATTTTCTGTGAGAGGGTGGTACTGACCCGAGCGAGCCGACCCATTCATGCTGAAACCACTAATAGCTTCAGCGTGGCTCTACCAGCTACAAAAATGTCATTTACAATTATTATTGAATTAAAACGAACTTACATAAACTTGGAATTGTTCATTGAATTCCCTAATCACGTCACTGAAAAGCAGAAAAAAATTCTATACTATTTAGTTCGTTTCTAATACATGATGTATATATTTTTTTATTTTTGTATAAGCTACTGGAACTACCTAATACATGGTCAGCCTTAGATTACAACATTAAACTGAACCATAATAAATATACAACTTAAAATGATTTTATAGCCAGTTATTGTAAAATGGAGAGCATAAAACCAGACTCCATGAAAAGACACTTTGGTAATTTTCACGATGATTCATCAGTGAAATTTATTTATTTCAAATTTATTTACATTTTTATTTTTATAGTAAGTCAAGTAACTCTAGCGCATACAATCTACAGTCGACTAAGTCATTAAGTTTACATATTTTCATGCTTTTTTTACTTTACTGATTTAACTCATACTATCAGGGGCTGACGCTTCCAAACAAAAAGACAATCTTGAGCTTTGTTATATAAATATTATAATTATACTTTGGTTTCCTAGTTATTGGTTTATTCTTTTTATATCAAAGGATGCAAACGAACTGTTGGGTCACGTGATGTTAAGTGATCACCACCGTCCATAGACACTAGCGATATCGGGAAGCTGCAAGTGCGCTGCCAGCCTGTATATGGGAGAGGGGGAGGGCAGGAAAGGGAAAGTAGGAAAGAGGAAGGAAGGTGGGCCTCCGGTGCTCTCACTGGCCGAATGAAACACAACAATGCAAGCACTTATTTCACGTCGGTTTTCTGTGAGAGGGTTGGTACTACCCCGGACAAACCGATCCATTCATGCGGAAACAAGTAATAGCTTCAGCGTAGCTCTACCACCTAAAAAATATACATAACAATGTAATACCAGAACTTCTATATACTAATAACTAGATTAAGTCAAAATATTTGCCAAACTCTCTCCCTTTTTCTTCTAAACACGAAGCGGTAAACTGTTATGTATACACTCGTCCGGTCCATTATGATTGATGTCCGGTCAACCGGTCCGGATAAGACAATGTACCGGAAGCAATGACCGGATCGACCGGGTCGAAGCGATGCGAAATGCACTGCCGTTTGTGCTTACGCTATCTTATCTGCTTTATGATATGAAATAATGAAGGAAGCGTTTCCGAACAGTGATGAGGGTTTGTTCAAACTTTGTTTATAATGTAGTCAAATATTGGATCAAACATTTGTGAAATATTCCTACTACGAACAGGGTTTGTATTAAAATTTATGCAATATATTGTTCCAGACAACAAAAAAATAACTTTACCCTTCGCAAACAATCGCTTAATGGATGATATGCCTGTGATATTTTCAAATACATCAAATATTTTACCAAATATTGCAATATTAAATTTGAATAGGTTTAGGGAGCAAATTAAAATGCCTTTTAGGGATATTGAAGGGAAGAGAGAAACTTGGAATACTTTAATATATTCAGAACAATAATTTAATCGTCCATTATTATTCTTCGTCTACACTAATTGAAGACCAACGTCAGCACTGAAATCAGTTCGCTATACAGTATCAAGTGACAGATTATTACATAATGCCTTGTGATAACTTAGTGCTCTAACAAAATGTTTCCAAGAAAGTTTTTGTGACAACTCAGAATTCATGGTCTGGTCATGGTTATTGCGCGCAATAAATAAACTTCATTACAAAGAATATAATAACAGTTCGACTACTTCTCGAAACGGGAAGATACTCGACAAACTAAGTGACGATCTTGCGTTTGACGTCATAGCCCCTATGGAACCCATTCATTGTCAGGACAACTGTCGCCCGACAGTCTTAGACATAGCTATATTAAAGAATGTCACGCTTCGGTTACAACTTATTCAAGTCGTACACGAACTTGACTCCGACCATCGCCCGGTAATATTACAGCTAGGTTCAAGTACAGACACCACCCCTCCGCCGGTAAGGGTGGCCGACTACGCGAAACTCGAACGTTATCTCAGAGGTAACTCGTCATCAAAACTTGCTAGATAATATTCCGGACGTGTTAGTGTCAAAACCTGACGCGGATCTGGCTATCGATTCCCTGGTCAGCTATCTCCAGACCGCCGTCAAGGAAACCTCGTAAGAGGTACAAGCGGTGAGTGATCGCCGCTTTATACTTCCATATAACGTGAGAGCGCTGATCACGGAAAAGAACGCCGTGACTCGAGCTCACGACACGGACCCGTCTGTTGAAAATCGCGATAGCTTACGGTTATTACGCAAACAGGTTAAAGCTCGTATCGCAGAGATCCGGGCCGACAGGTCGGACAGGCTTCTGGAGAGTATCCAGCCATCTCAGTTGGCATACTGGAAGCTCGTGCGATCATTAAAGTCAGACGTGACTACTCCTATGCCCCCTCTCGACAGAAGCGCCGGGTTGCCTCCCGCGTTCGATAGTTTAGACAAGGCGAAGTCTCTCGCAGCGAGTTTAGAAAAACAGTGTTCACCAAACACAGCCAATACTGACTCTATACATATTGGATCGATCGAGTCCTCGGTAGAGCGCGCACTCGCGTCCCCCCCGGCGGATACTCTAACTCCTGTCACCTTTGATGAAGTATCGGATGCCATCAAGCGTTTAAAGCTTAGGAAATCCCCAGGTCCCGATGGGATCAGGAACGAAGTACTGAGACTCCTTCCTGATCACATAATAGCTCTATTGGTCTGCATTTTCAATGCGGCCATGTCCCAGGGTCATTTTCCAGCCGCCTGGAAGAAGGCCGTAGTGATAGGCATTCACAAGCCCGGCAAAAAAGCTACGCTTCCCGATAGCTATCGCCCTATTAGTTTATTAGATACGTTAGGTAAACTGTACGAACGGCTCCTTCTGAGCCGTCTCCAGACATCCATATCAGAGTTAGATCTCTTAGCACCTGAGAAGTTCAGATTTCGAGCCGAACACTCTTGTACGAATCAAGTGCACCGCCTCACGGAGTACATTTTTTCGAAGTTTAATGCAGATCCGGATCTTTATCCGTTTCCGACTAATCCTAATCCGAAACGCTCAATAGCAGTCTTTTCCAATGTCGCGAAGGCTTTCGAAAAGGTCTGGCATTCAGGGCTCATACATAAATTGATTCAGTTTTGTATCTCAGATAGGTTAATTCACATATTACGTGCCTATCTCACCGATAGGTCCTTCCGCTATAGAGTGGAAGGGGAATTATCCTCATCCCACACGATACGCTCGGGTGTGCCTAAAGGATCCATTCTGGCACCCATACTCTTTAATCTGTTCGTCAGTGACCTACCTCGGCTTCCGAAAGTAGAGGTAGGTTGTTATGCTGACGATACAGTCTTCTACGCTTCCGGTTGGCATCCGAAAGATCTTAAAACACGCATCGAAAAAGCCATTAGCACACTCGGTGATTAGTTTATTTGATGGCGTATAGAAGTAAATCCCGATAAAAGCGCCGCGATATTTTTCGACCCGATATCCAATAAGCATGAACGCAAACTCGCGCCTATTAAATTGTACGGTACACAGGATTCCTTGGGCCAATCAGGTTAAATACCTAGAGGAATCACGTTGGATAAACGCCTCACGTTTAAACAACACACAAAAATAGTCAAAAACAGGGCCGCTATGGTCATGGTCGGTTACATTCAATAATTTGTCACAAGATGAGGTTGTCCATCAGACATAAGCTTACGTTAGATAAGATGTGTATTCGTCCTATTCTAACATATAGTTTTTGCACACATGTCGCAATATAATTTCGATAGATTACAAGTAATTCAAAATCGATTCTTACGTAAAGCCACCGGTGCCCCACCGTACGTTAGGAATGAGGATCTCAACAGGGGCCTGGAGATGCCTACCATCTGGACGTACGTAAAATCATTAACTACTAGATATTTTGAAAAAGCCGCGAATCATCCCAGTCAGTTAGTGGTATCCGCCTCGAATTACGAAACCGTACCAAACGTTCCGCGTTACAAAAGACGACCGCGACATATTTTCACCGATCCTCCTGATAAAATAACGGCAGCGAACGATCAGTACCAATCTGTCTCTCCAAACAGAGCGTGTTCACGCCCACGCCCGCGTAACCACAGATCACGCTGCCGTGGTCTGGGGGTAAATTTCGCTCCCGCACACCAGATTAGCCCCTTCGACAGCGACTCAAGTCTAGGTCCGTTCTCTCGGCGTGGAGCCCTTGAGTATGCTGCTCGAGCGATACAGTGACACAAATCCTTACATCACTGCTACAACATTACACATATCACTTATACACACGTGCACGCCTACACGCTTACACGCTGTTTTTATTTTTCAGAGCAATAAAAGACAATGAGTTTTCGCTATCCTATCCTATCCTATCATATATAGTTTAGAGGAATTTACCCGACACAAAATACATATAGGAGTTGTTGAGGCACGCATGCTTGGTACACATGTATGTTTCAATAACTCATATACGTATATCCAGATAGCTTAGCTTAGGTTAGCTCAGATAGGTCGCGATTTTTGCACAAAACAGGCGACACCCCAAGCCGAGGTGTGCCGTGCACCCTTGAGTTAGTCGCCCAAACATCCCAAATCGGCTGAGTGCTTTCAGCGCTCGCCTCAATAGTTCGGTGAATCTGTAAAGACCTCTCCAGGTCAACAGCGTTCTCAGTTCGAGAGAAAAAAAAAAGAATATAATATTAGACGATATATTGTCAAATATACATACAAATAAACAACTTGTAGTTGAAAATTTGCCACCAAGTTGGTGTGTTTCGGCAGGTGTACTTGAGAGCCAGTACCGGTCGGCTCTCCCTCGTACCACCCGACCCATAGAAACACCCACGTGAAGTAACAGTGCTTGCATCGTTGCCTTTCATACAGAGCGCCAAATGCCCACCTCTCCTTTTCGCTTTCTCCCACCTCTCCCCCAACAGAGGCTGGCAACGCACTCGAGACTCCCTTGGTGTTGCAAGTGTCTATGGACGGTGATCACTTAACATCAGTGACCCACCTGTTCGTTTGCCTCTTATAATAGAAAAAAAAAAGGTTTTGCGTGTTTACCATCTTAGACCACGTCGACATTTATTACATGAGATGAGATTGTGTTCAAATGCCTATGAAGTATAAAAAAATATCTATGAAAAAAAAATGAAATCCACTCATGAGAGTTCAAGATTCTGCCAAAACTCTCGATTGTTAAGTACTGTCGAGGTTGCCACCATCACAGGAATATCTCAAAGACGATATTTCATTTCAAGACGGGGTATCATTAAAAATGGAAGTTGATGCATGCGTTTTTGAATGGGTCGCGTGAAAGATAAATCGCCTGAACCATTGTCCGCTATTTTTTTCTGAAACGGCGGGAACAATTTTTAAGCGATATCCGGCGACATTAAAAATAATGAAGTGTTCTTTTATATCTCTGTATTTCACCTCGACTATTTTTTCAAAGGTGTATTTTCATCTGAATAAAAGTCGTTTCATATTTCATTGTAAAGGTATATTTTTAAGGTTTTGATCGGCCATAATGATCATGTTTCGTTTTTCTGTAAAAACAGTATTTTAACAATTCTACTGTTATTATTTTTAGCTATGTATACTAGCGGGCTCGGCGGACGTTATTCCTCCCTAATAATAAAAAAAAAAAAAAACAAATTATAAATCTAAACCTTCCCTCTGAATCACTTAATATCTACTGGTGAAAACGGCATGAAAATCCGTTCACTAGTTTTTGAGTGCATCGCGAACAGACATACGTGGCAGATGACTTTGTTTTGGAATATGTGATACACGAATTTATATCGTATACTAATACTAAAGGAGAAGATATTGCAAGAATATATAGTAAAAATCTTGATACTTATATATGATGTAATTTTCTAATTATATCTAGACAGAAATCTTAGCGAAGCTAACATTCTCCTCGTAGATGGGTTGCCATGAAAACGGCTGGATAAACGCCTACGCGTTCGCATTATCTCAACGGGCTCAGACGATGTTGCCAGACGGCTACGTACCTAACGTAATAAATTCGTATGCTTACTTCGAACCAAAATTCATAATAATAAGTACTACTATTACCTTCATGAATGATTCAGTACACAAATATATATTCCCGTTTAATTGTTTATTAAGTATTTGCCCCGCTGAATTACAAACCCTATGGAAAATACCTCATAAATTCTCATTAAATAAAACTACGAGAAAACAGTTCTCGACATTAGAAAAATCTCTAAGACTCTGATGCAAATAAGGGTCCACTGCAATAATGATAAACGTCCTTTGTTTTTTATTTTGAGTTAATTGAATTTTAAAATGGTTACCGCTTATAAAATGGTGAAAAATCCCGTCTAGATAAATATTTAAAACATATTTATCTCGAAACTTCAAGGGATATTGTGTTTCTAAACAAGGTTACTAACTACGTATGTCATGTGATCGAATGACATCACTTACTTAAAATTAAATATATTTGGAAAGTCATCATTATTGCGGGGGACCCTTCGAAAGATACAAATAAGTATATCGAGAAGATTTTTTACACACAAAAATAGAAGATAAAGAATATAGTAAGATAAAATAGAAGATTACGATTTTAATTCACGTAAAAACTTTTTTTTACATTTATAATAACAAAAACATGATTAAACTTTGGTAAGTGTTACTTACTAGTACAATCATAAAAAATATATCTTCTCTTAGAAATATATTTTGAATTGCCCATAGGAAACAATTCAATATTGAAACATAAGTTATCATAAAATGCGTACGAGAAATATTTCAAATCTCATAGACGTTTAAAATTCGAACATTCTTAAAAAAAAAATTAATATTTCATCACAATTTATGAGACCTTTTACGCAGAAACTATCATTGCGATAGACCAAAGACTTTGGTCTTTTAGCGACTTCAAAATGCAAAATTTAGGCATTGTACTCACCATAACGTAAACTAAAATACACTTCTATATATTTTATTCAAAGAGACCTCATACTTATACTACATTCTCGCGACCGAGGACGTCACAAACCAACACGCTACGTAATTTACGCGG
The DNA here is from genome assembly GCA_014332785.1 of Antheraea mylitta. Lineage (NCBI taxonomy): Eukaryota > Metazoa > Arthropoda > Insecta > Lepidoptera > Saturniidae > Antheraea > Antheraea mylitta. Next base: position 3,865,110 of record JACEII010000033.1, read on the forward strand.
AGCTCTACATATCACAAGCAAATCCACACTAGTTTTAGCTGTATGGGGTTGTTGGATTAATAATTCTATTTACTCAGCAAAGAAAGAAAAAAAAGATCAACAAACATTTAATAAACTATTTGTCTTCTGTTTGAGATATTATACGTCGTTATAGGCAAACATGTACCGCCTCTGACGCGACGGTATTTTTTATTCGCCCGTAGGTGTTAGCTAAGACAATACGACGTGTAGATTATAGGTCCCGAAAATCACTATAAGTCTGGAATGCTAAAAAAATAAATTAATTCTGCGACTCTTAACCTTTTTTGAAATATTACAGTGATGATTAATACGTACATTACCGTGGTAAATTTTTGCTTACTACCTTAAGGTTATAACCTGAAGTTATACAGCCCAGAATCTTTTTGAATAAACAAGCGTATACACGTGCATTTTACGAGAAAATGTATTTCCACAAAGGAACTCTTACAAGCTGGCATAATTATTACAGAAAATAAAATACAACTCACTTTTAATCCAGTTAAAACGTGTAATTTCCGTGAAACATCATAAGCATTTCCCCGTGAACGAAGTCAAGAGCACCAGTTAGTAATACACTTAATCCATCGAAAACTAACGAGTATAGACGGGAATCATAAAAAAAGTTTCCCTTTAATATCACATCAACTGAACTAAGTCGTAAACGAGAACGATGGAGGGATTTCAAACTCATGTGAATGCAAACATGGCAGACTTTTACATCCGTAGTGTACACGCTTTTGTGCTGACCGTCGACTGTCAGCTCCATATATATTTTAAGACTCGAGTAGGATCTAAGAAATGGCTTCCGTGTTTACAGTAAATGGTTATACAGTTCTGGAATAGACTGCAAGCTCAATTCAACATCTGATACAATCTGTGACTGTATCAGGTGTTGAATGGGTTTTTGCGGTCGCTTTGCCGCTACCGCCGCTCTGTTTGTGGTGAATTATAATCTCACACAGAACAATAATTATCTCTGTGAACTACAAAATATTACTCTCAGTTTGTACTTTGAGTCCTCAATTGTATGCTTATAAAATATTCCGCGACATAGAGCTTACACAAGAATGATATTAGAAAAGAATGGTGTTTTGATAAGAAGTTTAGAAGCTGATGATAGTTTAATGCACATAAAATTATTTTAGATTAGGATTAGTTGTGTCTTGTTTTTTTTTTATCGAAGCACGACATAGTGACTGCACTATGCCTGATGCTAAGCATAGTACAATCCAAAAACATCGGCAACCACCGAGAGACCGATTATCCATCGCCGGTCGCCGCTGTCATGCCGGCCATAATGACGAAAGTCACCCGGTACTGGATATGCACAGGCTGATTCCGAAACGCGACGTGCAGAAGCGAGTCACTATGACGGGCTTTTTCGCCATATGCATGGTGGTTGCGACCCAGTCGGGCTGTAAAACCCTACCACCCCGCTTTCGCCATTGCCTCGTTCGTTATTCAGCAGAGTGCACCACGTGCAGGTGAGGTTGGCTTGGGTGTCTCAAGTCTTAAGATGTTACTCGACACCCCTTACACCCCCTATCAAATTTAAAAGGTTTCTTTGCCCAGCTATCTTACAGCCCTTATTGATAAATTATATATGTCGTACAAAGATCTCTCTAGCTATATACACATCTTTATCTTCAATTTATATCTACATTGATTGGCCTTTGTAGCACTCAGGCTTCATCCAACAAAGTTGAACTTAGAACTCTGTTACAATGGAATGTAAGTTTTTATTAATTCATCACCATTAGTTTCTCATTTAGTAGCTAATTCTGAATACATTCCGCCATCATATTATAAACCCTTGCATTCAGTGTAACTAGAGTTACAATACTTAACAGGTCTCGTAGTGCATTGTTACCAAGTTCTATTATTGAGCTGGGATGTCATGAAATCGATGGGCATCTGAACGATAAACAAAATCATCAGTTTTTTAAAATATTTATATACATATATATATATGTATATATTTTGGAATCAAATTTGAAATTTGCCTACACTGTTAGTAATTAATTTTATTTATGAAAATAAACAGATCCTGAATGAGTTGAAATGAAACCTCAAATTATATTACTAAGTAGTAATGGAATATGTTAATTTTGACTTAGTTAATGTTTTTGCTAACTTCATGCGCACAAAATAGAAGACTTTCAAAAAATGTTTCGACTTTTTTTAAATCTCACATTTACTAGTAAGAGTTTAAAAGATTTCAAAATATTAGAAAACGTCTATTCCAGTATTTACTTGGCTACACACAATGGACCTATCTACTGTCAAACTTCCATTGGTTTTGTCAGAAGAATTTGAGAGCAAGTCCCATTTTAAAAATAAAATTGTATTACTGTATTTGAACACCAGATACTATAGTGCTTATATATTACTAACTATATAATAGTGGGCAGAATTCGTGATAGAGTAGTGATAAGCCTTCTATCAAGCAAAAGATAACGGATTAGTTTCGCATAAATAACTGGTTTTTATATAGGTATAATTGTCAGTCTTGTTTAGTGTTAGAAGTAGATTTTTTTACTATAATACAAGTTATATTTATATTAAGATTAAATGGCTAAGCGTCAGATTGTATTCTCATATTTATATACGCTCCCATCTAGCCCCTCATTTCTCTTATACTATGAATATTCAAAGCTGCTCATAAAATTTGTCGTGTTTTACAATATTACAATAGATTTATGTTTCAAGTTAAAAGCGCTCCTGCATTTTATGCTATACTTGTTGTGTACGGACAAACAATACGCTATTCAATATGCTGTTTTGTAACAAAACGTGCAATATCTATTTTCAGTACGGCCGTCCCGTTCAGGAATATTAGAATTGCCTGCTCAGTTGCAAAGCGTCTTGAGGATTATAGAAGGCTATGGTATTCGAAAAATATATTGATACTGTAAGGATTTCTAAACTAGGTTTCGTAGAATATTCATAAGGGTTCCGCCGCAATTATTTATTATTAGCTATTCAATAATACTACAGTTACAAATATTATTTTGAAATAGCGCGAAATATCGGGGTGTAAGGGGTGTCGAATAACATCTTAAGACTTGAGACATCCAAGCCAACCTCACCTGCACATGGTGTACCCTGCTGATCAACGAACGAGGCAATGGCGAGAGCGGGGTGGTAGGGTTTTACAGCCCGACTGGGTCGCAATCAACATGCATATGGCGAAAAAGTCCGTCATAGTGACTCGCTTCTGCGCGTCGCGTTTCGGGATCAGCCTGTGCATATCCAGTATCGGGCGACTTTCGTCATTATGGCCGGCATGACAGCGGCGACCGGCGATGGATAATCGGTCTCTCGGTGGTTGCCGATGTTTTTGAATTGTACTATGCTTAACATCAGGCTTAGTGCAGTCACTTTGTCGTGCTTCTACAAAAAAAATGTGATGAGAAGGACTCATTACTTAAATGTAAATAGGTAACTAACTATCTTAAAGCAAGCATTCAAAATTTCTTATAAAAATTCAGTGTCGATTTATAACCATTTGATATAGGATTCCATGAAATAAAAGGTATTTTGTTAGTGATCTGTTATCTTTAAAGTTTAGGAACACTATAAGTGCCTTTTTGATGATAATTCAATTTTATTTTAGAAGTAGCTGTGCCCGCGACTTCGTCCTCGTGAATCTTATGTAAAAAATAAAATCTTTCAATGTATTAAGTCCATTTACTTATCTACCTTTCTATTGTATTTAACTCGAGTCGTCGTTAAAAGTACAAATAGCTTTTGATAGACCGATCCGATTTTAATAATAATTCTAAGTCTAAATGTTACTTCAGGATATGCTTTATGACTTTCTTGAAAAGATTATATTATGTACGTTCTATTTTCGCAGTCATGCGTACCCAAACAAACAGACATTTCTAAGATTAATTTAAACGTATTTTATTGCTTATTCCTAGTCATCTGCAAATCTAAAAAGTACAGACTTGTAATTACATTCTTATTATATGAATAGATTTGCCGCTGTATCAACATCAAACTTCCTTTACTGAATATTGTTACAGCCATTTTTTCATGCGAAATTACCTAAACAAACTACATTAATAAAAAAAAATCCACACAACATTTTTATTTGCCTGCAAGTTTTAGTTTTGCTTTGAAAAGAATCTCTCTCTTTTAACTGAAAGTGTAAATATAAAACTAAAGAGGTTATTAAAAAAAAAGAAAAAACAAAATACAGTTTGCCAATAAACCATATCAACCAGTCTCGGTATAATATGAAATAACAAATGTCACAGTGGCCGAGTAACAAGTTAAGCTTCATAAAATATATCGACAAGTTTTCTTTACGCGACATTTTGTAGAGTGATAATAAAAATCAGATGAAATCGTTGGATAGAGAGAGCGTGCGCGAGGCTCACCGCTCTGTGGGAAATATCGTCTCTTAAATTGTTATTTTTAACCGACGAAAAAAACGGAGGAGGTTCTCAATTCGTCGCGTATATTTTTTTTTTTTTTTTATGTATGATCACGCATAACTTTTTACAGTATAGTCCGATTTTAATAATTCTTTTTTTATTGGAAAGGGTATACTCCGAAGTTGGTCCCATTTAAATTTGGGAAAAAAAATTCAACCCTAAGGGTATGAAAATCAAGAATGATTGATTATTCACGCACTGATTATGTCTATGACCGCGCATATCTCTAGACAGAATAGTCCGAGTTGAATTATTATCCTTTGATTTGAAAGAGTATACCCAGAAGTAGGTCCCATATACATGTAAACATAAAAAAATCAACCCCAAGGGTAGGAAAACGGGGTATGATTTATAATTCAGCTTCTGAGTTGTGTATTACACTTACAGTATAGTCCGATTTTAATAATTCTTTTTTTTATTGGAAAGGGTATACTCCGAAGTTGGTCCCATTTAAATTTGGGAAAAAAATTTCAACCCTAATAGTATGAAAATCGACAATGATTGATTATTCACGCACTGATTATGTCTATGACCGCGCATACCTTTAGACAGAATAGTCCGAATTAAATTATTATCTTTTGATTTGAAAGAGTATACCCAGAAGTTGATCCCATATACATGTAAACATGAAAATAGCAACCCCAAGGGTAAGAAAACCGGGCATGATTTATAATTCAGCTTCTGAGTTGTGTATTACAAATAAATTAAGCTTGTAGTAATTAGTAAGATCATAGCCACACAAAATTATAAAATAAAAACTTTTTAACAAAAAATTAAACCGCCGAAAAAACTGAAAAGCAAAAAATAATAAACCTTTTACTTTATTCATCTTAATAACTAAGTTCTTAAACTAATGTAAGTATACCTAAGAAATTTTGAGTCGGCGCCAAACAACCAATGAACAAAGATCATTAGATTACTTAAATTCACAAAAAAAAAACAAATCAAATTAAAAACACAATGTGAGATCTCCAGCGGTGTAGTGTGTGCCCGTTCGGGTTGCTTCGTAAGTGCTCGGCATGCAAGGCGTGTGTCACGCTGCGCCCCCGCCGCGCATCACGCTTTACGTAATTAATTAATTTGCTTGATTGGCGCCGACTTAAAATTTCTTAGGTATACTTACATTAGTTTAAGAACTTAGTTATTAAGATGAATAAAGTAAAAGGTTTATTATTTTTTGCTTTTCAGTTTTTTCGGCGGTTTAATTTTTTGTTAAAAAGTTTTTTACTGGATATTTTGTCGTTCGGAAACCGAGCACGTCAGTCGTAATAAAGAGGTGCATTCAAGTTCATGAACTAATGTTATTATGTTTTATTTATAAACTTCGTTTGGCTTTATTAACTATTTAAAATGTACGCTTTTATTTACTAGCTATGCCTGCGACTCTGTCTTCTTAGAAATTTATGTAAAAACAGTGATCATATAAAGTCATCTCAATGTATTAGTTTCCTTTATTATCTACTTTTCCCTTGTACTTACGCCGCGTCGTCATTAAAATTACAATAACTTTTGACAGAGTGGACCGATTTTAATGAAATAGAAACTAAGTTATTCTCAAATATATGCTTTATGATTTGAATATCAACTTAGTGCTTTAGCAGTAATGGGAATTTATACAAACAGACATAGAAATTTCTAAAAGTAAATAAATAAACAAGTAATTAAATTTCAATATTACACACTGAAACTTGATTACATTACATGCTGCTGAGTATGACTACGAAAGAAACAGGTGAAAAAGATTATATGTGACAGAGATGGGAATTTTAAGATGTGTAGTGTATCCAGAATCGATAAGTTTAGGAATAAATATACTACAGACGATTTTAAAGTAGCACCACTTACGTAGAAATTGAAAGATACATTAGCATAACTAAAGTGTAAACCTGAAAGATATTAAGTATGAAGTCTGGACCGACATAGGAATGGAGGAACATTCAAGAAGGTATAGATGGATCGTGTGAAGAATTGTTTATGTACAAACATAGTAAATGTGGAGATGACATCTGACAAAGGAAAATGGAAGAGGAAAACTTGTTGTGCCGACCCTACCAGACATCACTCGAACTGACCAATTAACAACGTCAGCAACCACTAATCTAGTCGAAAAAGGATTTTCGACGAAAGAAAAAAAAACGCATTCTCGCGCAAAAAAGTCGCAATAGAATAGGACTGCTTTAAGCAAAAAGGCTTCGAAGGCAACTTTTAAAAGTTCATTCTCATCGTACGCTCCATTAGTTGGCTGCGATTTCCTCGACCCCTCCAACTTTGGAGGTTTGTGTCTCCGACCCTCGCCCATCGACAATGAACGGGAACTTTTTTTTCATTAGTTCCGCATGACTTGTGACACGTAGGTGGACACGGATAAACGATGAGGAACGAATAATGCGTCTTTACTTCTTTGTGATAGAGCCGAATTTATCATAGCGCTTTTCCAATATTTGTATTGGACAGGTTTCATGCAAATGTTTTTTTGATTATGCAGAGAGTATCTGAAGTAATAGATATCTTTATATATAAAAAAGTTGTGTGTGTAAGTTGGGAATTATTTTCCTTCTATACATGTTGGTTTATTTTGACGTTTTTGGAGTGAAAATTTTATAACGTGGTAGTGTAAAATTTTAGGTAGGTTTATATTTGTTTGTATGTGTAGATATGTATAAGTATCTGTCTGGTTCTATACAAAAGCAATCTTATAGACAAGGTCAATAAAAAGGCAGTATCCCGAGATAACTAAATGTATAGTTAACTATTTATACAAAACTTCTTATAGTACATAGTTTTTGAACAGTTTCATATAATAAAACAAATGTCTGCTGCCGCTGCCATGTCTGTCTGTCTATTTGTCCGTGATAAGCTCAAAAACACTACTAAACGGATTTGCATGCGGCTTTCACCAGTAGATAAAGAGATTCATGAGGAAGGTTTAGGTATTCATTTATCAAGGTTTTCTTTTATATTATTAAGGCGAGACAACGTCCGCCGGGCTCGCCAGTATATATTAATATAAACCTAAAAAGTTTCACTTCCTCCGCATGTACACACTGATACACGCACCTTTTTTTTTGTATTTCTCAAAATACCTGGACGGTTCTAAGTTGTAATTAATATCAGTTAGAAACGTTATTGTCGAGATCTAGTTTTTTGTGTTTGTCAACAAAAATCGACGTTTGATTTCGAATTAAGGGCGAATATAAAATAATACGTTTTTTCCATGAAATTAATTTCTTTCGATTTAACGAAACAACCTCTCGCAATCTTGCAAGAAGTATAACAAGAACTACGTAAAAACCAGAGTAAGAAAATGAAAACTTCTCGCCAAGGGAAATAACTGAAGCCACAATCACAACTAGGTATTCAGCCCGGTCCGGATTCTAGGCAATTTATTTAACAAGGAAATAAGGTCAGATGCCCAGTTTTTGCTAGAAACGAACACAGATAGTGCGTTACTTTGAATGGACTCCGTAGTAAGTTGGGTAATTCAAAACAATGAATACGGATAGATCTCGCGGAGACTTTTGCAACTTTTCTTTATTCCTTACATTACATCAAGTTACATTCCTTTGAAGCTACAATCCTAACTAATATTATAAATAAGAATGTAACTTTGTTCATGTATTTGTTACACTTTAAATAATGAACAGATTATCATGAAACTTTGTATGTACGTTGTCACTAAGTGTCTAAAATTTTTACCTAATATTTACACATTTTTGTATCTTTCGTGAGAAACTAAAGCTTGTCTGCTACTTTCAGCTGTCATTCAAAAACGAATGCACGAAATTGTCATGAAATTCAAGATGGTGCCATCGAAAGATTTCTTAACAAAAACACACACGATTCAATCCTAGTGACGACATCTCTGTGTGGGGGGTCGCAACTTTTCGTTCCATGTAGTATTCAAATGATGGCAGCAATTTGTCATTATAACAGAATTCTGTTAATTTTGTATTTCGTAGGTGCTAGAGCCAAGCTGAAGCTATTATTAGTTTCAGCACGAATAGGTCGGCACACCTGGGGTAGTACCACCCGACCCACAAAAATACCTACGTAAATTAACAGTGCTGGCATTGTTGCATTTCGTTCGGTCAGTGAAAACGCCGGAAATACACCTCTCCTCACCCTCTCCAGTCTCCTCACCCAGACACAGGGTGGCAACGCACTTGTCACTCCCACGCTGTTGCAAGTGTCTTTGAACGGTGGTGATCACTTTCCCACCTGTACGTTTCCTTTCTATGAAATAAAAAAAAAACTATAATTCAAATGATAAACTATTTGCACCGATTGTTAAATAATATAGAGTTAGCCACTCAATGAATTTGATCGACTGACCGACCGATATTTATTGGATGAAATCAAACAATAAAGCGAGGGTAAAGTAAATGAAATGAGAGATCACACTCGCGCTGCTCAAACAAACAAGAACAATTCTATTGAATCTTTCGTACAGCCGACAATAACATCCGTACTAATGCTCGGGAGTCCGTATCATACGAGTACAAAACTTTCACTATAATCGTAAACCTGACGCGGGAACGAATGGATTCGCATGCCGGGTTAGATTTAGGTCTCGCGTAAAAATTGATCACGAATTCGTTTTATAGCATAAAATAGGATTTTCGGGTACTCGGTCTTTAGTTTAAACATGTTTACGAGAATGAAGTACCCACCTAATCTTTAAATAGATTTTAGTCCATATCCATCTACGTATATGTATATATTGAAAATAGAGTTCCTTTGAGGCTTAATCGCTTTAAAATTACTGAAATTATCGACATAGGACTATGACCATTCGATGTTGAATTTTTCGTAGATTATTCTACTTATTTTTTGAATTCGATTGAGCCTTTTTTAATGCCCAACGAAGTAAAAGGAGTCCACCAGTATATTGATATACCTCGACACCTTTTGACTGGTCTTGGCAATTGTAAATAATTTTAAAGAGAGAAAATTTTAATACTATATATAAACTGCTATAATACAGCTTTACGTGGCACTGTAGCAGCACATGAAGTTGCCTGACGTTCAACCATCGTTCATAAAAATTGATACATTAATATATTTGACCCCGGAAAATGTCAATTTTACCGTAGCTCAGGTATTTATTAGTAATTATAACCTATAGTAACAAATGCGTACGAAGTTACGGATGTTGCTATTTATAGAGATGCAGTACTGTTTTGCTTTTGTTGGTGGAATGAAGTAGCAAACTGGCATTTAGTAAACATGATTTAAAGTGGTCATATTTACCCAATTAAATATATACAACAAACTAGCTTTTGTTTGTGCCTTTGATCACGTTAGCACTTAGACTGGCACGCCGTAATCACATGGACGCCATGGATTTTATTTTAAATTATAGAAAGATCTAGCGCTCTGGTCACCAATGATCGTCACGACGTCACAAGAAAATCCGTAGTCGGTCATACATAATCAACGTCACAAGGAAAGTGCTAATATGTATTTAACTTATACACCTCAGAAATGGATGAAAGACATTCTATGCCGTTTTCTGTGCGCCTGGTAACGTGCACACAATTTGAATAGTTAAGCCGAGAAAATCTAACGAAAAACCAACCTCCTATTTGTATTTACAATATTACTTTGAATAGTTAGGATCTCAAAGGTCCGGTCAGATTATATTGAAAAAAAAAATCCCCAACCCCGCAATTTCACCAATTCGGGACCAATTCCACCGGTTCCGAAACAATAAAGCACTCATTCTAATTGACGTGCCCCGACAATATGGAATCACTACGTTCGTGGCGGGAACAAGAGATTTTTACCTCGGTCCCCGCCACGACAACCCTGTAATAAGCCTAAAAGGAACTCCTTTGATTCGACCACTCGCTTTTAAATGTCGGTTTTTGATCCACCTTTGAAGGGACCTAACCTTAACGATCTCGTAGCAACGAATCCGAGCCCACTTTGACCGCTGACTGTGACATTCACAAAGGCATTAAGTGGTCGGCTTTTGTTTTTTTGATGTTACACACTTTTCCTTCGAGTCGGACGCGACGATGGTCCATTTAAGGTTGTGAATTAAAAAACAGAAAACAATAGAGGATTATTTGTCGTTCCGAGATTATTTTTCGCTTTGTTGTAAACATGAACTTATATAAATGGAGAAGTTATCTTTTGGCCTTTATTATGTTCTTTTTATATTGAGACTGCTTCTATTATTTACCTTAAGTACAACAATAATAACAAAAGAATATATTTATAGGGTTTTATTATAGTGTTTGATTCCTTTTATAAGGAGCCAGATCTATCTATAGCTTATCTTTCTTCGATCCTACCCATGTTTTAAAATACAAACAATTAGTTCTCGGTGGTTATGCTTCTGTTAGGTCTCTATTGAGGCCTATACTTTTTAATATTTTTGTTAATGATATATCAAAATGTTTTACTAATTCTTTCATTTTACTGAACACCGACAATACGAAAATTTTATGTCCAATCACAAATCATGAGGACACAATTGGTCTTCAACGCGATTTAGGTAGTTTCCAAAGCAATTGTAATACAAATAAACTTGATCTTAATGTGTTAAAATAATGTGTTTTTTCTTTTACTCGCAAATCTGATCCAGTTACACAAAATTACATACTTAAGAATACTGTACTATCACGAGTTACTACAGTAAGAGATTTAGGAGTCGTTTTCGATTCAAAGCTTATGTTTGATTCACACTTTCATAATATAGTAAATAAAGCTTCCAAAGCCCTTTGTTTCGCCTTAAGATTATCGTCAGAATTTAAATGCATTAAGACTAAATATATTGTATTGCGCCTTTGTCGTAGTCATATAGGATATGCTTCTCAAGTTTGGAACCCTAACTATAATATATACATCTCGCGTTTTCGAAAAACGCTTCCTTCGATATTTGCAATTTAGAACTTCTTATTACTTGACAGATTATATAGAACGATGTAATTTTTTTTTTTTTTTCGGAAAGTCTACGCTATTGACCCAGCAAGGTCTTAACAGCTTCACCGGACTACTAAGGCGAGCGCTTAAGGCACTCAGCCGATTTCATTATGGCAACCAGCTCAAGGGTGCACGGCACACCTCGGCTTGGCTGTTGCCTGTTGCATGCAAAATCGCGACCTATCTCAGCTAACCTAGCTAACTTTTCGTATGTGTATGAGTTGTTGAAACGTATATGTGTACCAAGCATACACGCTTCAGCAACTCCTCCATATATTTATTATCGGAAAATTGAGAGGTTTTCAGTTCGATAAGGGAAAAAAGTAAACCCTTCCACTTTCATGTGTAAGCGTGTAGGCGTGCACGTGTGTGGGGGTGATCGTGTAGTGTTGTAGCGGTGATGTATATTTGTGTGTCACCGTATCGCGCAAGCAACGCACTCAAGGGCTCCCTACCGAGGGATCGAACCTAGGCTTGAGCCGTTGCCGTGGGAGGCCTAATCGGGTAAACGATGTAAACCTTTTTCACTTTTTGCCACTCTACGAGCGACGTAAAATAGCCGATTTAATTTATTCAAGTAATATAGCTAATAGAATTATAGATTGTCTCGAATTATTATCCAAAGTTCAGTTATGTGTCCCCACAAGTACATTAAGAAAACCGAAGCTATTACATGTACCACTTGTCAAGGCGACATATAGCCAACATGCCTTTCTGATCCGAGCGTGTAAATATTGTTAGCTACCCACTTCCGGTACCGCTCGTTATTCAAGACTCGAGATACTAGCGTTACATATTAGAGATACGCATTGATACTAGCGCCAAGCGCCAACATATAAGAAAGACACATTAACACTAACGCCATTTTATTAAAGATACATAAATGAGAATTATTGTAATTATATAGATTTCAAGGAGTCATTTCAATAGGAATTGATATTGTTCATTTATTACTTGCACAACATTAGTTGATAATAATAGTAATTGCTTTGACTTCAATAGTTTGACCTAAAAAGGGCTAGATCTCTCTACTCTACACACATACACATATTTCAGATACATAAATAACAATGATTTTATATAGAATTGATGTACGTAAATAATATTAATTTGTTCATTAATTATTATCTTTGTGTTACTTAAAATATATAGCAGAATTATAAGTAAATGGTAATTGCTTTGCGTTATATAGTTCGTCTTATAAATTATATAGTTCGGCCTATAAAAGGCAAGATGTCAGTGTTATCTACGCATTCTTTTGTAAAAAGTACTGTAAGCCGTAACTCTGGGCAAATAAAGAGTGGAAGTAATTACTTAGTATTTATTGGCATCCTGACTGCATCGACTATGTCGTGTATAACCTTATAACAATATTTAAATTCTTTATACAATAATCTAGATTTATTTTCAGATAGTATATCGTACCTTGGACATTGTTTAACTACAGATCTTTTTCCACAATATTAACTTTGTGCATGTAATCATGGTTTTATTTGTACATTTATATTGATAGCTGTCTTTTCTTTGTTTATTTATAGTTTTTATACGTGGAAATTTGTAATGAGCCTTTCTATGTCATTAATCTTAGTAGGTGGTAGAGCCCCACTGAAGCTATTTTTGGTTTCAGCATGAATGGGTCGGCTCCTCCGGGGTAGTACCACCCCTCTCACAGTTAACCGACGTGAAATAACAGTGCTTGCATTGTTGTGTTTCGTTCGGTCAGTGAGAGAGCCGGAGGCCCACGTCCCTTCCTCTTTCCTTCTTTCCCTTTCCTTCCCCTCCCCCTTCTCCCATATACAGGCTGGCAACGCACTTGCGACGTCCCTGATGTCGCTAGTGTCTATGGACGGTGGTGATCACTTAACATCACGTGACCTACCAGTTAGTTTGCCTCCTTAGATATAAAAAAAAAATCTGTTATTTCATTTGTATATTTGTAAGTTTTCCTAAATAAATAATATAAAAATATACATTGTATTTGGAGAATATAATTACTTTCTGTTGATAATTCATACTAAGGCCTACATTATAAAGACAAGTATAATATTTTAATCATATTATTTAAATTATCCTCATATAAAATTCCAGCCTAGATTTCTTAATTAGAGCAACACAGCAAGGAAATTAAAGTATTATAATAACATATATGTTATCTGTACCTGTTTTGTTTATATATTTATAGGAATCTGAGTTTTATTATACTAGGTTTGTCCTATGGTTTGACTTATTTTCAATTATTTCTCGCTCTCGGTCCTCGATACCTCAAAGCAACACTACAAATTCCATACGCACTATAATTTTCTTGTAGCTTAGCGTTCTTTCTTACATGAAATTTGTGCGGTAACTACTTCGCTTCTAAGGATTATAGCTTGTTGTTAAATCTTTATATGTATAGTTTATCTGTAAGTGTGTTTCTCATGGAACTTCCCCTAAGCGGCTAAACCAATTTTGATGACTTTTTAATCTATATTTGAGTGGGTGATTTATGATGATTTATATTCGCAATCGGATCTAATAGGTATCGCTGCGATATGATTTCAGGCTTCTTGAAGTGACAACTTCTTTAGCCGCGTTGAGCGATTTTTCTTAAGGGAAAAAATTATGGGCTCGCGTTTTTAGTGACATCGATATGTTCTGACATATTGCGATTCTAGCAGACTACGAAAGCGTAGTATAACGGATTCTATACGTCTAATAGTGATATTTTGTATCGAACTTGTGGAGCCCATTATCATATATTTGATTAACTGATATATTTTATAATTATTGCTCGGAGTGCAATAATATATATGAAAATCAGATTTATGTTAGTAATTTCATTTCACAAATTAAAAATTTTTATTATTCAGACTACAGTGGATTGAAAACAAAGAACAAATGTATTCTATTGTTTTGAATTTTCACTTATATCAGCAGTCGACTGTGCAGGCAGTGACCGCCTCGATGTTTATTTTTAATTTCCGCGCAAGAATGTGACATTTTTGGACCGGCTAATAGCTGTTCAAATCAACAAAAATCACGCGATTTCTTTAACATCATATTACGACCAAAATTGGAAACCATATGATTAATTAGACAAGTGTTCTATATATTTCTTTTAGAGAAAGAATAACTATGGTTAATTGTTCTCTAAGAGTTACCATTGAATTTAGTAAACAACTGTGTAAAAAATAACATATTATAAATTAACTCGTTATATGTACCTACCAATGAACTCGGACCAGGTCGTCTTGGCGCGTATTGTCACACCTCATTTATTTTTAAACGGCTCTTCATTCGTCAGTCAAAGTAAATTTACTTACACAGTAGACAAATGCACAGAATACACGAAGTTCCTTACAAAATTTACGATTAGCATAATACTGTCCTGCTATTTATATAGCCAGAATTTATATCACCTTGATAAAAAATTAAGTCAAGCTATTATTCCAATATTAAAATCGATTAAATACTAACATCGTTTCACCGAAAATCCTGAAACGTTTTTTATTCAAACAATCTTTATGTTAATCGCTTTATTGTAACTTAATGTTAATCTTTTAATATCAGATCCACGGAGAGCGTTCTGAAAAGCTGTTCATACTTGATACATGCTGCACAGTTCCATTACAGAACGACTCGCCACGGACTGAAACTCTATCAGTGCCATCTCGATGGTTGGAAGACTTTCACTGTGCAGTTCTCATGTTCTTTTTTTCCCCTTACATCAGTACTCTGAAATAAACCTCCAGCGGTAGTGTTTCCGGACCATTACAATTTGTTATCATTCGAGAAACAAGCCTACTCTTTTGGCCGGCAACGCACCTGTGATTCTCCTCGTGTAGCAAGTGTCCATGGGTGTCAGTGATCACTTGCTATCAGGTGACCCGCATGTTCATTTGCTACTATTGGTATAAAAAAATGTAGATAAGTGGCATTAATTAGGAGCTGAGTTGCTTATCACAATAGTTCTATTGTTACTATTGAATGTAAGCTAAACACATTCGTATTCGGAAAATGTTAAATAGCGTTATCTCACAAAATGTTGAAGTACCAGTATGTTACCATCCGTTAGCAGCAATGTAAGTACCACAGAAAATAAAGAGATGGCGCTGTATGTCATTGAATAATGAAAAATGTATATTTTTTAAAGTCCTGTTTTTTAGAGACAACATTTAAGTAGATACATTTAAAATAAAAAGCCTTATATGAATACTAAATTTGTTCCAAATCGTTAGAGCCGTTTCATAAATACAGTAAATAAATTTATAGTATACTTAGAGAATGTTTTAGATTGTTTTCTATTGCTTTTCAAAGTGGGCATAGTAACGAGTTATTGCTGATGTTACTCTGTAAAGGCTTATGATATTTTGAATGAAGGAACCATCTCCTCTATTATAACCTCGTACTCCCGTCACGTATTATAAGCTCAGGCCTACGACTGAGTTCTCGAACAAACGGTGTTATCGTTTCTAGGAAACTGCGTGTTTTATTTGAATCAATTTTGCATAGTTCTTTATTTTCTTCATTACAATTTCGTCATACAAATTTTCTGAGAGGAAGTTTAAAAATAGCAACAGGGACATAGAGGTTGATATACATTTAAAGATATACGGTGTTATTACAAAAAAGTTAAATACGTATTGAATACTTGTTTTCAAAACCACGTTTTAAATGCACCGCGCTCGCTAAATATTCGCCATCTTGCTCTTTAGTATCGCTTTGGTTAGGTTATGTTAGACTTGCGAAAAAGGATAACACTAACTCACCTCTTGCGAGCGCGGTGCATTTAGTACGAAACCTTTTTAAAGCAAGTATTTAATACGTATAAAACTTTTGTGTAATAACACTGCTAATGTACTGAACACGGTGGTAAAGTTTTTATGTATCAATAAGTCGTTTTTACGTATCTATTGTGGCGTCTTTAGACTTATTCATAGATTCGTAGTGTTACGTGGACAGGAGGCACTGTCGTTGCATTGCTAAAACTTGGTTATTGGCTTGTACGTAAAGTTCGCGACAAACTGATTTTTTTTTTTTAATGAAGCACGACAAAGTAACTGCGCTATGCCTGATGTTAAGCATAGTACAATCCAAAAGCATCGGCAACCACCGACAGACAGATTATCCATTGCCGGTCGCCGTTGTCATGCCGGCCATAATGACGAAAGTCACCCGGTACTAGATATGTACAGCTGATCCCGAAACGCGACGCGCAGAAGCGAGTCACTATGACGGGCTTTTTCGTCATATACATGGTGGTTGCGACCCAGTCGGGCTGTAAAACCCTACCACCCCGCTATCGCCATTGCCTCGTTCGTTGATCAGCAGGGTGCACCACGTGCAGGTGAGGTTGGCTTGGGTGTCTCAAGTCTTAAGATGTTACTCGACACCCCTTACACCCCCTCGACACCCCTTACACCCCTATTGACTATTCTGAATGTAATCATAAGTTTGTCACATAATATCGTCAAGAAATTAATACAACGTAAAAGTATCGTTATTGGAATATGTAACATTGGTATTTATTTATCTTTCAGTTCTCTTGATATAATATAAGATATTTATTTACATAGTATAAAATAAAGTCATCTGTCACGTCTGTCTGTGTGTCTGTTCTCGATAAACTCAAAAACTACTGAAAGGATTTTCATGCGGTTTTCACTAGTAGATACAGTGATTTATGAGGAATGTTTAGTTATACAATTTGTTAGGGTTTTTCATTATCAGGGCAGGACAAAGTCCGACGGTAGGTAGACCCGCTAGTATAATATATTATAAGTATTCATACTTAAATTTTATGTGCAGCTTTGTTCAGAACGGTCAAAAAGTTTGGCACGGACTGTACTTGAAATTTGCGACTTTGAAGCTGATATAAGATCATCTTATTTATAATTTATAAGTAGACATTTTTTAGATATTAATACATACGTTCAGGAAACAGTTGGTGTTGAATCACTGTCAGTTAATGTTACTAGTACGGCAATTAAACATCTATTGATAGATCGATCTTTGATAACAGAATACAATGCGCCCGACACGTGATCCGTCCAAGAATTCATGGCATCCGATGCCGCACCGCTACAGTCTGAATCTCGTAGCGTGTCTCTCATTTTGATATTACAACCTATCGTTTCTTAGTTCTATAAGACAAAATACAAGTAAAACTATTTTGTGCCAAAAATTTTTTTTTTGACAAAAATAGTTTTTTGTATAGCAGCTTTTTTTTCACAGTTTAATTCAGGTTAATATGTGAATTAGATCCTTTATAGAAAAAGCACATTTACTCTGTATCAAAAAATCAAAAGTGCCTTATGTCCTTTTATGTACCCTGTATGTAAGACATATGTCATGATAATCGGTTGAGTAGCTAAAACATGATAGTATAGCAATTAATAACTCACATTCACATTTATGTTAATATTATTTAGAATACCAACAAAAGTAGTATAGTCAAACAGTATAAGACCAATATATTACATGTATGAATTCGTGAGGTACATATGTGTATCACTAATTCCTATATCTATGAATAGTTACATAGCTTAGTTCAGCTTAGTTTAATTATATTCGCGGTGTTGCGTAACAAGGCAATAGCCCAAGCCGAGGTGTATAGTTGTCAAATAAAACGCTCGCCTTAGTAATTCGGTGACGCTGTAAAGGTTTCTCAGACCAATAATGTAGTCGGTTTGAAAATAAAATTTAAAAACCAATTTTAAACTGCTTTATAGTTTTTATACAAGCACTGTTACTTCACGACAGTTTTCTGTGAGAGGGTGGTACTACCCCGGACGAGCTAACCCATTCATGCTGAAACCGGTAATAGCTTGAGCGTGGCTCTAGCACCCAAAATTCATAATTGATCTTCGATGAAGAAATATTTAATGTAAGAGAAAATTTAATACCGAAAATACTGTCACACAGCGTAATAGGTCAGCAATAACAAATAGTTTTTAAGGGGTGTTTGTGTCTTGATCAATGCTTTGCGTGTTGATCAATGTTCACTTAGTTCTAATTAAACTGGGGATGTTTGCCTTCTGCTGCTCTACGACTTTGAATAATAACATTCATTGTATATTTATTGTATAATTGGACGGAGTTAAAATTGTCGTGAACTTCGATGTTTCATTCAATAGTCATTCTTATTTTTGTGTTTTAAATTATAGTTTTTCAATATCTTTAAATATTAAGTCTCAGTGTGAGTTTCTTATAATTTTACTTCTCCAAATTGATTTCTATTATATTTATAAGGTCATCTGAAAGATTCTTAGCTATAGTTAGATCTGAAATATTATTCTATTGTGTAGATTTATGTTTTTTTTTATGAATTTTTAGACTAACGGGTTTTATATGTTTTTGCATTTCTCACATAAAAACATACGATCCCAAATAGTCAGCCTCAGATTCAATATAACTTTAATTCGTGGCTGAGCAGTATCTACCTATCCAGTTCAGTAATAATAAATTAATTTTAAATTCTTGTTTACTTTAATTGTTTTTCTATTGTTTATTCTATTTTCTAATATTCCGACATCTCTTCATTCTATTACTACCCATTATAATTATCGATGTGATGTAAATTTAGATTTATTTTATTTATTTATTTATTTAATTACCACAAAATGTATAAGATAAGAAGACAAACACATTAATAAAACAAAAAAAATATATATATTTTATTATAGTTGAGGCCAAAGAAACACAAAAAAATATCGAATTTGAAACGTAAACTATTACAAAAAGAAAGCATGCGATACAAAGGGCAATGTTGGTCTATATTAGTTATTTTCTATAATGTAAACTATTGTTAAGGCCAGTTTGCTTTGATGGCTTAGCTATAATACCGTAAAAATATCGCGTCGAACACGTGGTTAGAAATATAGAATGAACTCAGGATTAAACTGAAAAACAACAACGTTACTTGACAGATGTTCTTCTGATTAACTAACATCCTGGAGAAAAATACTCCAAACCCTTATCGTTAAGTTCCGGCATCAATTATTTCCTACACGTTGGAGATCGAACCTGCAGAGAACAGACTAAGAATTACGTGTTGTATTGTGTTAAATTATTTATTATAAAACTAAATATCTAACACGTCAGTGCATCTTTTTCACTTAATAATAGAAGTATGGTTCCAAGGCCGTTAAGCACGATATCAAAAAGACACACGTGCATATAATAAAGAGCACTTAAGCATAACAATGTTTACTCAACATCTGACTGAAACTCAAACCTTTTGTTAATGATTTCGATTCGCGCCCGTAGGCGATAACCCTTCAGCAGGCACTTCATCGGCGAGATTCGGATAAGGGTTGCCAGACGTGATGTAAATTTACAAATTTTTCACACTCAAGGAAAGATTGAATCAAAATTAACACTTTTTTCTATACAATCATTAATTATCTTTATGGTTATATATTTAGATACATCGTTTTTAAAGAATTTAAATATTATATCCAGATTTCTAGTGGGTTATAAGATAGTAGCTTTATAAAAGGGGTATAGCAACAGAGGCAGTTAATAAATTTTCATTGTTGAGAAACCGTCATCACAATTCTGAATCTGTAATCAAATGAAATATACCGATAAGCTTAGAAAAAACGTGTGTAAGAAATCATACATATTTCTTTAAGGTTTATTTTACCCGTTTCGAACCGATTCAAAGGTTCGAACAACGAAATTAAGTACTAAGTGTAAAATTTTGAAGTAGTAATATACTCCATTTATTTAAAATTATATTTATACATAAAAGCAATTGTGTATATATTATTTCAAAAGAAACTAACCTACCTAACTACTAACCTACCTAATGTTGTTATACGCATTTTGGAATAGGCCATTCCCGTTCTTAGTTGAAACTAACTTCATCAGCATTTTAAGCTACATAATTATTCTCGACAATTTTCAAATATGCCAACAGAAGTATAGATTCATTAAATCACGTGATGTAGATCACGCTATTTTCACTTCACATATTCTGATGTTTATGAAAAAGGCTCGTGTATTTTTGGTTATAAATACGCCCTGTAGGTATCATACCAAAAGATGGTGGGCAACAATTAATTTTGACATTTATGACAACTTTATGTATCTGTTGCGTGAAAGTGCTCCGTTAAATTTTCTTGCCTCCCATAAACCATTTTATCTACCTTCGGATCTAATTATAAACATTGACTCCTGCATACACTTGGATTTTAATTTCCTTATCGATGAATATATTCATTTCAAATAAAAATTATCAACGTTTGTATCTATAAATGTACATCTATCTATAAACAACAGATATTAGTTCGCAAACCTTATTATAGAGACGCTTATTGGAAAGAACGAGTGCGACCTCTATTTATACAATGTAATCTATGATGTAGATAGATCTGAATTAAATAACTGTAATTTAGAATTTCTTTTATGGACTTAAAGATGCACGTATACAACATAAAAATTTTCCATTGTTTTACTATTATTAACTCATATTATTTTCATTGGGTCTACTAGATCCTTGCCTTTATGTACTCGAGAACATAAGCATTTAGTGATTTCTCTACTTTTTACTTACTTAATTCTACACCTGACCAGAAATTATATATCTAATTTCCTATAAGTATAAGTATGAAAGTTGGCAACCCCAGCTCGGACCTTGGTTATGTGGGTGTCGAGTTACATCGACAACTGTGATTTAGTGCGCACCTACGTCGAACCGGCTGCCAATACAAACGCGGGTACATATCTGCCACTCATTACTCAATAACGTGTGACGTCGAGTGATGCGTGTCATTGTAAAAATAAACTGAACGCTGAATGATGAGGACTCGGGTATTACAGTACATAACGTTGTTACGATAGTAAAATCCAATAGGTGAATGTATTACTTTTCGTAGTTATATTTTATAACTCTTCAGAATTCGCGTACGTTTACTAATTTATGTTGGTAAAATTATCAGCTGACGATGAAAGAAACAATATAACAAGGAAACCTAAATCTAAGAAATCTTCTTGCAGTACCATTTTTTTTTTTTCTTAACGTGGGGAAATCCCTTATGGGTATCCACCCTCCCGGGGGAGAGAGTGGCTTATGTCCGACTCGCATGGACTAAAACCCCACGGTGTACCGACAGGCCGTGATGTTGGGGCGGCAAGGGATCGGTCTCAGTTATTCCCCTTAGATAGCCGCCCCAACGGTCCGCCCAGCGGAAGGTGGCCACCGGGCTCCTACCTATAGAGAGGCAGCTGGGCACACACCAACTGCCCCCCCCCCACGTCCGCCAGACCTGTGCATTGAGGGGATGAGCCCCCCCGACTACATCCCCTCAGGTCCGGCTATGGTGGCAGGAGGAGTTGGGCAAAGCGCCGCCTCCTCCTGCCGGTCCTCCGATGGCGAAGACGCCCACTGAGGGGGTCCGCCTCGCGGGCCCTCTCCGCCGCCTCCTTTTGCGAGATGACTTTCTCGCAAAAGGAGGCCACTGCTCGCCATGCCTGCTCGCTGCCGAGCATGGACAAAACCACGCTCGGCAGCGACAAATCTTCTCCTACCGCCACCGCCAGAGTGCGGTGCTTCACCCCCCATGCAGCACATTCAGACAGAGTGTGCTGCGCGGTATCCTCCTCAGCGCCGCACTCGTGACAGGCGGCGGTCGACTCCCTGCGAGCGATCCGGTGCAGGTACCACCCGAAACAACCGTGTCCAGTCAGCACCTGCACCAGCCTGAACGTCAGGGAGCCCCACTCCCGCAGGACCGGGCGGACGGCGTCAACGGTGTACGTTCCGTAGCGCGCGTCCGCCAGGTCCTGCATTCTTCTTGCAGTACCATCATATATGGGAAAATATAGTGAATTAACTCAGAGTTTGAAATCGTCAATACGTCGTAAGCTTTTACGGTGATTATGTCCATACCTTCCTTCGGGAAGATGCATATGGCCCTGCAATAGGTCTCTTACCGTCTGATAATGATGATGATTAAACTATCCGACACTAAGATGATTGTACTGATATTAAACAATACAAGCACATTAGTACCTCAATTTAAAACAAGTGTCTCTTAACAAGAGAATATATCATATATATATATATATAGTACTACGTTTATTTTAATGATAGTTTTTCCAGCACTACATTGGCTAATTTATATAAATATATAAAGTATCGATAATGTTTAATGTGTAATTAAAATAATTGGGTTTAAATAAAAACTGAAGTGAAATAAAACAGTTTCAGTATACTCCGAATGTTGTTAATCTCATCATACGTTCTGCTAATTTTCTCTTTCGTTAAAACGTATTCGTTTTCCTCAATGCCTACAAATAAAAGCGTATATTCATCATTTATAACATTTACACGCACGACGACATACGATCCGCGTTTACGAATAATTTAAACATTTCTGATTGTTAGCGCGGCGCGATACGGCGCCAGGTTTCGCGTAAATAATTCTCCTATATCGGTGTTACTCGCGCGTATTAACGAGTTTTCGGGTCGCTGGCAACATTATCGCGTTAATTTCGTCGTCTAATAGGGTTAATATAATGTTTGTGTTCGGTGCTCTAATTAGTTAATTATGCATTTATATTCATTGTTATTGTTGCTTGTGACTATATATTTATTTATTATGAGAAAATTACTCCAGTTCGTTTTTTTAACGCAGTATAAATTAAAACAGTCGCCGCTGTTGAATGAAGTATGTTAATAATAGTAATGATACATGCTCGCACCAAAAAAGGCAGATTACTCAGAGTCAAAGGAAAGATCGAGTTCACGTGAATGGTATTTACATTATATTTCGGTCGGCCACATATTCCTTACCTACGACCGCACTGTTGAGATTTTTCACCAAATTATCACTGTTAAATGGTACGTTGGTATCAAAGATAGTTCGAGTGTCTAACATTAATATGAACACGTAAGTTGTATAGTCTATAAAACAATGTAAAAATACATAAATTGAATACATCTACTTTTTATTGCTTTACTCTTATATATATGTCTACATATAATTCTATATATATACATATATATATATATATATATATTGAGTAATCAGAAATTTGGTACTATATAATATACTTAATTAAAAAATAATGCTTGTATATCGAATCATCAAAGTACAGGATTGTATGACGTAAATAATAGTAATACATACTACCATATTTTATGTATTACTTTTTCTAAAACCATATGCTAGGTTTTAACGAAATATTTTTTATATATAATGGATATAATATTTTCTAAACTTTTTTTACCATTCTAAAACCCACCTTACAGCCAGAATACTTTATTTGTATATCTACCGTTAATTTATGAATTTTAAATTGTTATTTTTATTTTGTTACAGATGCACCATCCTATACAAATGAAACCGGCTGATAGTGAAAATAGAAATGGTAAGTTTTTATTTCATTATTATTGTTTCAATTCTACCGATCGGCGTAAAGATTGAAGGCATTGGAGGCCCAAATTCGTCGAAATTTTGTACCCCTCTACACAGAGTTACTACGGTGCCGCATCTACACGTCGATCCTGACATTCTATTGTTACACCGTTGGCATTACAAATTTTTACACCGAGTATCCAAACTCTAGAGTAGGGGTGTGCGAATATCGTTCGAATCGAATCGAATCGAATTTTAATAAATTCGAAGGGTTTCGAATAATACGAAAAAATTTGCGAATAATATATTAATTCCGAAAAAATTGATTTATTTCGATTAATTAGGAAAATTTCGAATAATAATAAAAAAATTGGGAATAATATTTTTTTTTTCTAAACTTGTTTTTGCAAAAGGGTCATTTGGAATTGGTAAAAGAAACAGAGAGAGGGCTGATCGCAATTTGATACGATTCAGTACTCACTCTTTTGACGTGTTGCATGAGCGTAATGTTAAATCACCAAGATTTGTTAGTTCTGATATAGCTATGTATATACAAATCGGAGTGAAAGTCGTGGTTATTTAACAAAGAATTAGATACAGGTAAGAGACTCTTTGTAATCAAAGTCCGTTAAATGTCTTAAGATTAGCAATTACATGCTTTACAAAATTATATGTGAACATATAATAATTGCGAAAAAAATCGAATTATTTCGAATAATTCGGAAAATATCGAATAATACTAAAAAAAATGAGAATAAATTATTCGGGAACTTTCGAATTATTCGCACACCCCTACTCTAGAGCGATCGTAAACAATTTATGCAGCACCAGTCTAGATGGAATCGCTGCGAGGAATTCGTGAGACAATACCGATTTAGTGGAACAAGGTATATGAGGTCTGGTCATATAATATTGCTGAAAATTATACGGCAAACTACAATAATACTTTACCTAAATTATACTATCAATACTAAATTATGCAGAGTGCCCATTTGCTTTTTAAAAGCTTTTATTCAGCTTGCTATTTTTGTTAGTTTGTTTAGGCCAAATCTTGCAAAGTAAATTAGATCCAGCTACTTTAGTACAACGACTTTGCAATTTTGCACGTTTGTTCAATTCTGATGACAATACATTAAAATGAAATAAAAATAAAATGGTGAATTTAAAAATGACTGCCATAAACGTTGAAAAAAAAGGAATTTTGAAACGAATGAAACGAAAATTTTGTTACTCCTGACGATATGCTTTATGATTTTCTTGTTGAGGTTATTTTTGAATTCAGTCCTTTAGCACCGATGCGTAGTTATACAAACACAGTAAAACACAATAAAAAAATATTGAAATGTATTCTATTGCTAATAGAAACCTACAACAATTTTTTTCACGAATATCAAAAAAGTACAGACGCGTTAGATTTACATTCTTATTATATGTATAGATTTAATTGTAAATTTATAAATACCTGGTCGTCCGAGCCTAGCACGGTTTTTCAAAAAACATTTTTAAATTAAAATGAACTGTTAGGCTAACCTAAAAAAAAAAGTTTTTTCAAAAAAAAAATCTCTTTTGCTGTCACTCGGATTCGAACTGTGGTTACACAGATTTTCGAAGCAACCGATTTCCGTCTGAGTTATTTTTCTTTTGACAGCGGTGGCGAAATTTACCTTTATATTCTAGCTATATTTTTTTATTGTCTGAAAACTCAATAAAAAAAGATTTATATGGATAAAATCTATCTAGATCGATTAATCGTCCCCGAAACTACTTGCATAGTAAGTTTCACGGAAATAGATGACGCCGTTTCCGAGATCCTGAATATATACAAATATAAAAATATACAAGAATTGCTCGTTTAAAGGTATAAGAGATTCATTTAGTAAAGTCACTAAAAGACGTTATGATCGAGTTATAGTAAAGTCCTACTATTGAGTCGAAAACTCGCGAATTCTATTGCTGTGCATGAGTGACTTTTGTTTTTTTTTCTCTTGATCTGGCTACGCTATTGACCTAGAAAGGTCTTAATAGCTTCACCGGACTACTAGTGACTTTTGTGTTACGACTTTATGGTCAATTATGTATCTGCATCTACGTATGTAGAACGTGGTAGGCAGATGTCCTCCTACCATATGCCTAATTATTAATTCAAATACTATTGACATATATTTTGAAACTGAAAGTTTGAGATATTATGTTTTTTAAAGTGAGAAATCTAAAAATAATACATATTCTTATAATTCACAAAAAAAAAAATCTTGTTCTCCAGATCCAGCTATAACTAAGAATCATCCAGGTTTAACAGTGGTAGAAATACGAATACACGGACATCAGTATTTTTATATAAAAAATAGCATTTTCATTTTTTCCGTATTTGTGAGCATTTCTATATTGTGAACGTGCGTAGTGTGCTAAATGACTACATTTTATAATTATATCTTATACAGTGACATAATACTTAGTTGTGGTTAGATATATGTTTAAATACCTACAACAAGAACACTTTACACACGTTTGCACGGTTCAATCGAAGTCTAAACACCGATAAAGTTATCCAAGGACTGCAAAGAGACCGCATGACGAATTGATTCACCTATCGCATTAGACCACGCGGTGCGGTGTCGCAACCTATATACGAGGGACATTTGATGAATCTATCATTTTAGTCGATATTTTTACACAGTCAATAAAGTTATATATGTAATATTTGTATAATATATCTTAAAGATTTGCTCCCACGGTTTCCCACGTTTAATTATTTCTGCCTCAACACCCCAAGCCGCGTCATACTACCCACGCATTCTCACTTTGTTCTCCTTTAACGTACTGCCTAGTGCCTGATCTATACTTTGTATGGCATATACTCCGCTCCTAGGTGATATGGCTTGATCATATATAGCCTAAACCCTTCCCCAATTAATCTATACTTTCATATTATAAAGCTGGAAGGTTCGTTTGTTTGTTTGAATGCTTTTTTTTCTCGAACTAACTACGCTATTGACCTAGCAAGGTCTTAACAGCTTCACCGGACTACCGTTTGGTTGAACGCGCTAATCTCAGGAATTACTAGTCCGATTTGAAAAATTCTTTCAGTGTTAGATAGCTCATTTATCGATAAAAGCTATAAAGTTATATATTATCACGCAAAATACGAGCGGTGGATCAATGAAGAATTTTGGGTTAATTTTTTTCCTTTTAAGAGCATCCTCTGCGTGTTAGCGTTAGCCCAAAGGAACTATTACACGCGGATGAAATCGCCGGTAAAAGCTAGGTATGATATAAAATGTAGTCAACATTTTTGAAATCTCACTGTTAATCTCGTAGACTTGTGCTTTAAAACAAACAAAACAAGAAACAATCTCTTATAATATAATATTAGTATTAATTAAGTGAATTAGTTACTGTAAACTTGCGGTCAAATAAAGTCACGACATTGCAATAAGCATTTTAAATATACATCTGCACTTTAGACAGCGAGTCTTCTTTGTTCTATTGGGTTAGTTGACAGCCTTATAACCTTATATACAATTTCATTTACCTTGCTGCACTGAAGGCTGTTTCTATTATTATTTTATGTTCAAAATATTCCTAGATTTGTACAATTTCATTTACCTTGCTGCA